>CANYLF014603796.1:0-15179 GCA_948193215.1 Bocquillonia castaneifolia
AAGGTGTTGATTTATTTGGTATCTTGTAAAGATTGATGCAAAGGTTTGAGTGAGATTGAGATGTTATGAAAATTATGGTTTGATAATTATATATTTCGGTTTATATAATTGACATTGAGAGTCTTGTTATATTTATATGTGTATATATGTATAAGTGTGTGTATATGTATATATTGGGGTAAGTATTAGTAGTTATTTACTTACTGAGTTGCCAGCTCACCCCCTGGCAATATATTTTTCAAGTTGTGGGCAAAGTTTTTTAGTAATCAGAAGTTCAAGTGAATTTGCAGTAGAAGGTTAAGGCTGGCCAGTGGATCACTAGGTTGTTTGTGCATTAGTTTTGCATACTGTATTATATGTTTATAGTTTGTTTTGGATTGAGAATCAATATGTATAATTTTATGTATTGATGAGAATTCATATTGAGAACATATGTTTTGGTTTTGTTTTTAATATATCGAAAAGCTTGCTATATGTTTATATTGTTTTTGAGCATGTTGGAGTTTATTTCTACGGAGGAAAGTCAAAAATACTATTTTTAAACTGTGATTTTTATTCAAAAATTTCGTTTGGGTGATTTTTGGTTCACAATGATCTCCGTGTATTTAACAACGATCGTTGCTTACTTAACAACGATGGTTGTTACCCTACTTTTAAAAAAAATATATTTTTGGAAGGAAGTTTTATTTGAATTTTAATTTAAGATTATTTACTATTATTATGTGTTTAAATCCTTACTATAATGTATTAATTTTGGGTTGTTACATTACCTCATTATACAAGCAACACATTATTGTAATGTTTTGTGTTTAGTGAAATACAAGCATCTATTTTTTGTTTAAAAAAAAAATATAGACCAATTAGTACAAACTTAATGACTGCACTTGCGTAGGATCAAAGCCGAGTGATAAAATCAAATCGATGGAATTGAGATAGTACAATGTTTTTTTTATAGGTGGTGAACCACCGGAGTATTTTAGGTCCTATTTTACAGTTGTCCATACTAATCTCCGATCGAGAGAATTCCCAACTCTCTTCTAGCGGGGTGAGGCTCGAACTCGAGACATCCCTTGAGTGGAACTTTCATTGTCAGTGACTTTGCCAACTGATCCAACGCCCCGTTAGTGAGGTAGTACAATGTTAGAGTACCACCCCACATATTGAGTAGTGGTGATGTGCATTTGGTTGGTTCAATTCGGTTTGAATTGAACCAAACTGATCGGTTTTTCAGAAGTTCAATATTGAAAACGAACTAAACTGACCCTTTAAATCAAAATTGAACAAATCAAATAGGTTTGATTTGGTAGGTTTTCAATTTAATTTTAAATTTTTTTTAATATTTACTATATTTTAATATATTAATTTAATAAGAAATTATTAAATATATTTATAAAAATAAAAGCATATAAAAAGTATGAAAACATATGTAAAACATATAAATATATAAATATAAATATAAAATAAAATATGAAATTAAATAATTATGGTTTTTTCAGTTTGATTTTTTAAACATAAAAATTAAATTAAAGACTAAAATTTTTTAAAATGAAATCGAAGCAAACAAATTTACTGGATATAGTTGAATTAAATTTTACAAATTGATTTGATCCAGTTGAGTTCTTTGATTTCGATTCAGTTTTCCACCATCCTATTTGAATTGTAGTGGGCCTTGCCTCCGACTCTCCTAATGTGAGACCTTTGTATGATGATTCTGATTCGATTCCCACTCCTTTTACTTGATATTTCATATTGGTTTTATGATAGCTTCTACATCCCAATTAATCAATAATCTTCATTTTCATATTGAAAAAAATATTAAATTTCAATCAACTTTATAAATATACATTTATTTTTTTTCAATAATTGTTAACATCCTAAATTAGAACATCCCAATAAGGATGTTTGTGTAAGTTTTAAATAAAAAATTGATAAATTATAAATTGATGATTAATAAATGAGTATTGAAAAAAATAAACAAACTTAAATTGAGAGATAAAAATACCTCTATTGGAATGTCCCAATTTCAACATTAAACACTTTCCTATACCCTTATTTAATGTCATTGATAATTGAAGAAAATGAAACTCTATTTACATTAAATATACATTTTTTTTATAGTTAAAGGAGATGATTCAAATATAGGACTCACATAAAATTACAATATTTACCATTAGTCTAAGTATTTATAGGGAGACATACTTTAAAATACTTAATAATAATAATAATTTTACCAATAAAAATAAAAAAGGAGTGAATAATTATTAACTAAAAAGTATAATTCCGTTTTTTACAAGCATGCATCTAAATAAAGGTTACTATTGTAAAGTTAAGCTATATTGCATTATAATAATCGCAAATGATTTAAGATTAAAGCTCATAAAATATTAATCATTTAATCTGTTTCAAAATATAAAAAATAAATACTTTTTTTTTGATGATGTAACAAGTAAATACTTAATTAAGCATTACAGCTACAAGTATGATGATAAACTAATATTTGATCTTGCTCACTTTGTTATTTGAAAGCTCCGCCTCCAAACCTAAATTTGATCCAATAATTGTGTTGACTGTTAATTATTTTTTTTTTTTGATGGATGTGTTGAGTGTAAATTATTAAAAGGGAAGTCTGCCTCAAAAAAAAAAAAAAAAAAAATACTATTAAAAGGGAAGTTGACCGTCATTTGTAAAGAATATTCTTTACTGCCATGTCAAAACAAAGCATATTCTCACAGTAACCACTTCAAATTAGTTGGGCCGATGATGCTTAATGGGTGAGCTAAACCATTATTTGATTGTTGGGCCACAATGTCCAACTTGGCATAAATTTTACGAATAACGGCCTGAATTCTCTTGCGCGCGGGAAAAGTTTCATATCAATTCGCGCCAAAATAAAGAACTCCCTAATCCCTAATTTCACCATTTTCGTTACTCATCTTCAGATCTGATCTTCATTACGCCTGTACGGCCCTACTTTTCCCCAATTATTTCAAAATCATACTAAAAAAAATCCTAACCTTTCACTCAATTTAGAAATGCAAGAGTTGTCGGTGATCTGCGCTGGTCTCGGAGACGCCGATGACGAAAACGGAAAAAGTATCGGTTATTCCAAAGGCGAGAACTGCTCAGGTAACTTCTCAATGATTAATTGATCAGCTTATCTGGTTGGTTACAAAGTAATTCACGAAATAGTAAATATTCGCTCATTAACAGAGAATTTAAAGGATTTACTGAGGTGTTTAAGGCGAGATGATCCAGAAACTCGAGAAGTATTTAAACAAGTTTGTAAATGGAAGATTGTTTCCAAGCATTTGATTCCGATTATTCAATTCTGTCGAGCGGATCGCAGCTTAGTCTTGAATGCAGGTTATGGCAGCTTTTTTAATTTTGCTTTTTTTAGGGTTGATTGTTTGGGTAATTTTCATAAAATTGTTTTTTCCCTAATGTTACAGTGAAGGTTATAGTGTTTCTTACAATGCCAATTGAGCCTTCATCAAATGATATTCCTCAACAGACGGAGTATCTATGGGAACTGAAATCAACAATCACTTGTAGTGATACTGTCGGTGTAATTGTTTCATTACTTGAAGATCCACTTGAACATCTGGAAGGGTAATGAAAATTCTGATTGGTTGTTTTTTATATGTTATCATTTCGTATAGTATTACTAATTACTACTACATGATATTTATTTATATACTTTCACAGTGAAGTATTCACCGAGGATGACTGGAAACTGGTGCAGTTGGTACTCACATTGTTTAGAAATGTTCTTGCTGTACAAGATATTTTCTTGCTGCAGAAAGTTGCGAGATCTGCCAGTCAGCTTTTGTCCCTAAGAGATAGATTGTTGGAACTTCTGTTTAATGAGAATGTCATGGACATTATTTTAGTTATAACTCAGCATGTTTCTGGTTCTGGGTATCTTCGTCAAGATAACTTACTTTTATTAGAGATTTTTCATCATGTTTTCATGGGTCAAGAGCCAGAGTTGATTGCTAAAGCACAAAGAAAGGATTCCAAGGTTGGCGTCTCTTCATTTTCATTTTAATTATCATTGTTCTGTAGTAAGTTGAGGATTCTCTGTATGACAACGTGGCAGAATAAGTGAGAGTAAATGATTAAATTAGCATGAGCATAAAGTATTATTTGTCTTGTAATTTTTATCATGGGTTTGGTAGGTGGGTGGAGATGCCAGTACTTCTTTTGACAGTCTCAAGTCCATTATGGAAGCAGAAGAAGAGAAAAGAAAGCTTTCCAGACAGAGGAATACAGGACGCCATTCACAATTTAGTGGAACATTTACACGACTTACTATGGTATGTAGTTTCAGTTTAGATTATGCTTTTATGTGTTGGTTTTATGCCATATTCCATCACAAAAGTCTCTGTTTTCTACAGGATGGTTCTAAAACAGTATACAAAGGGAACCCCAGTTCTTCCTCTCAGAATATCCTGCTTAAACCTCATAAAATTCATAGGAGTTCAACTAAAAGGATAGTGTGGGACCATGGGAGCTTACCTTCGATGAAGGATGATATTTTGGTTTTGCTGCATTATTTTTTGGACCAGTTTTTATCGGGAGGTTACAATGGTATTTTTCCTGGAATGAAAAAAAATTCATTATTCATCTTTTCTCTATTTTGATTGTAATTATCTCTGATTCTGTACTCAAGATGACCTAACGTTTGTCAGTTTTGATGCAAACAATCTCTGAGGACATTGAAAAGGAACATCATGCAGTTCAAAATAGTGATATTGTCTTCTTCTTCAAGGTTGCTCAGTTTGTTACCTCTTTTCAATATCACAAATTCTCAACTTTGAAGGTATGTTTGCAAGTTGGCTATCTCTAATTCTGTTACCTACATATGTACTGCTATTTTCTGTTATCAGATGGATTGAAGCTACAATCACCTTTTCGAAGCTACAATCACCTTTTCTTTTCCAATTTATCATTTGGTGTTCCTTTTTCATTTTTCTTTTTTTGCCAGAACTCTAATTTTTCAAGAAATCAGCTGCCCCCACACCCCACCCATCCCCAAAGGAAATGCACTTTCTGAATGCATAGCTATTAATATCTGTAATCTGTATACAATCATGTTAACGCAAACAAATCCTTATGAGTCTTGCACAAATATCACAATGGGTTTCCAAACATCTCACCTACAGCTCATGATATTGTAACCTGTGATATTCTGAGTTGAACTAAGGAATGTAGTTTTTGCCACTTTCTTTTGTTTTTGGTTATGATTATGACTCCTTTGATTAAACTAGGAAAGAACATATTTGATGGATAATGTGTAATCTTGGGCTGCAACTCTCTTGTAGGCATTTCAAATACCTGGTGTTATGGTTGCTAAACTTTTAGAAGCAAAGCAAGTTAACTGCAGTAAACCTTTTATATTGAAAAAGAACCAATGATATTTTTTATCCAAAATTTTGAACTTTTTCTATGCTGACCGATGCATTTATCATATTTTTTTTTGGCGTATTCCAGTCTCTCATAATTTTTTCCCTGACTTCGATGAAATCCATCAATTTGTGGATTTATGTCCTTTACAGGTGTCAATCACAGAAAAAGATGATTCTTACAGCTACCCTGATGAAAATGCTGATAACACATTATTTAAAGGTGATGTGTGTGGACCAATTGCAGCATCAATGAATGAATCGATGTTTCTACTTGTCGTTTCAAGATGGCGCAATGCTTTTGAGGGCCTAAAGCATACAAATGACTTCAAATTTCTATCTGCAGCTGGCTCTCTTATGAGGATTATGGTAAATCATATTCATTATTTTGACAAGGTCTTTTGTAGCTTAGTAGGCAATATAAAGATTACAATTTCACATCTGCCTAATGATTTCTAACAAAAGCTTTTTGATGATACCTTATTTAACATAGAACATAGTGTACAAAAGAAGAGATAATTTATTGTGTAAAATAGGTTCTAGAATGTTGCGATCAATGTTCATTTGGAGTTGAAATGTAGTTTATAATGAGTGTTTCTTTTTGCACATTACATTATAGAATAGCACCATTTATACATCCATGCTGATGCTGTTAACATGGAAAAGGTTCAGAAAGCTATAGATCAATGAATTTCTTTCCAGTAAAGCAAGGATTAAAGACTCTAGCTACATCATTCTAATATTGTCTCTAATTGTCAGTTTTTTTTTTATTAAAATGAAAAGGATAAATAGGTGCTTGAGTTATTTACTTCTCTTTGGTGCAGGTCCGCATGTTAGATTTGGTGCTTAAGTTATTGCCTGAAGGTGCAAAAGAGCCTCAGACAGCTCGTGTACTGCTTTACAAGTTATTCTATGATCAAACTGATCAAGGAATGACTCATTTCCTCTTGAGCCTGATCAAATCATTTGACACACACAAACAACCCAAAAGGTTTTTTTCCCCATCTATTCTTAACAAGATCTAAGAGTTCTCTTTCACTCAATCCCTATTTTCTCTAGATTTTGTGATCATACAACAATTAACTACATGAGTCGAAATTATAAAAATTTGGCATTGGTGTGTATGTTAAAATGTCATCAAAGTGGTTTGTGTTTTAGGGGACTCATGAGGAAGTCCTTAACTAATAATTTTAACAATTAGGCTCATGATTTAATCTCCCAATTTTACAGGACTTACAGCTACTATTTCTTTGCTGTCATGCCTGTGCTTTGTGTCTGTTTTCTACACTTTATTTCTGAATTTTTACCAAATCTGAAAAGGAAGCATCTTTCAGAAACCAAACTCATTAATTTGATGGACATGTATCATTTTTTTCCCTCTTTATCAAATATTTATCTGGTAATCTAAATAAACTGCCTTTGGATTGAAACGTTCCCCATTATTTATTTCACTGCATGGTGTTTCAGAACTGCTTCAGTCTTGCTACCCATGCTATATTCATTATGCTTCTTGTCAGTGATCTTGCAGATTTGGTGGAAATGATTCATGTAATAGTGAGACTAATGGAGAATCTTCAAGCACGTGGTACATTAAGGGTGAGTAAGCGAAAAATTGTATATGTACATCAAGTATAATTTAAGTGGAGCTTGTGGCACAATATGCCTAGTCTAAATTTCTCATGTTTCTGAAAAAAAACATTATAGAGAAGGTTATTTACTGCTACCTGTGAATTTTTAAAGTCATGTTAACTTCTGATGGTTAGGTTGACTGATTATACTATAATGCTATGTTTGGTTAGCCTGTTTGTTGTCTTGTACTTTTGGTGCAATTCCAGACTACTCTACACATTATCGAGGATGGATACGTGGAGGAATTCACTCCCCACCATCGAATTTGTGCACACACTATCTTTGCCTGAATTCTTGGCAGACATACTTTTAGTTTTCATGTGATTCTTAATTGCAAAGTGCTATGTGTTCATATGCAGAGTTCCTATATGCCATTTCTGCTTCTATTGTATGTTTTAGCCTGTTCCTGTTGCACCACACATTTCTGTTTGTGTAAATTTAGAATTTCAGATCATCTATTTTGGAAGAACTTCCCAAATATAGTTTCATAAAAATGAAATGTTGTTTTGAATTTAAGGTTTCTAAGAAATCGAGGAAGGTTAGAAAGAAGAAAGCACAGAGCGACAAGAAGGAAACTGAAAATGTAGATGTAGCAACCATTCAGGATCAGACTCTTTCTTCTAATACAGGACAATCAATTGATTTGGGTATATTGGAGAAGAAATGTGAAGAGAGCTCAGCTTCTGATAATCAAGAAAACAACAGTAATGCTGTTCATGATAATCAAGAAAACATTGATAATGCTGTTCAACCTGATGAACCTAAGATATCTGTCCAGGAGATGGGAAATCTTGGCACGAATCTGACCCCAACAGAACACAGAAAGATTGATCACGTTGAGGATGATCTCACTGGAAGCTCAGAGGATTCTTCTGTTGATGAGCAGCTTACTGAAACTCATGAAGTTGATTTTAAGGTCTCAACCCTTGTATCAGCTTTTGCAAACCACAGCATCATTCAGAATCTGTGCTGGTTGCTCAGGTTTTACAAGAATAATTCCATGAGTACTAATCACCACATCATATGCATGCTGCGGAGGATCACAGATGACCTAGATCTCTCTCCGATGCTATATCAGGTGAAACCGAAGAATCTATGATCCAATGATTGCCCCATTGTTGTGTAGTACACTACTCATGTAAGTTTATGTTTGACAAATCTGTACAGTTATCACTACTTACAACATTCTACGACATCCTGGATGAGCAGAAGTTACGTCCATGCAAGGAATATGCAAATATTACTGATTTTCTGACAACTCTAGTTAGAAGAATGCTCAGAAAAATGAAAAATCAACCCCTTCTATTTGTAGAAGTTCTTTTTTGGAAGTCACGCAGAGAATGCCATTACATTAATGCTGAGTATTTATTGCATGATCTTGGCCGAATGAGGAAAGAAACTAAAAGTTGGGGAAATGCTTTGGCGGATGTAGGAATTGGTTCATCACAGGAAAAGGGATGGGTTCCCAGAAGCATAGCAGATGCTCTGGGTGAGGATGAAGCCGATGTTGTGATCTCTCCTGGGCCATATCAGAAGTGAGACATTTCCATTATCTTGATTTAATTAATAATGTGTACTTTACTCTTGATCACCCAGAGACACTTGTGAGAATTACATTTCTTTTCCAGGATGAAAGAAAGTTTTGGGGAAGTGCAGAAAGATATCTCACCAAAGAGAAATGGTGACGGGGAAGGAAATTCTGACTAGTATGACACTGGACAACCCAAAACATTTCTGTTTTTATTTCCCTTCAAATTAAAATGGTTAACCTTTTTTGCAACTTATGTCAAATTTGGCTGGTGCAGTGGAGGAAAAACCACAGAAACTCAAATTGAAGGGGTTTCAAAAACAAAAAGAGGACTTGTTCTTACTGATGAGATGGAGATGAGAATAAAAGAACTGCATGAGAAGTAAGTGTGACTTTATGCAACTGAAGGATTTACAAATATTTCCTTGCAAGATTATGTAATACATTTTACGAAATTTATTTGATAATTTTATATTATGGTGAATTAATTGCCCAGGAATGTCTTATGAAACAACCCTTATTCTCTGTAGCTTCTAAAATTTTTCGCTGCATAGGTTCTGATTCCTAATGTTTATGCAGATACAAGGATAATGGGAACTGTAGCCGTCTAATTGCAAAATCTCTGGATCCTGCTGGTCAAATTTCTGCAGCACAAGTTTTTAACAAGCTCAAGCAGCTTGGACTAAAAGTGTCATCAAAGAAAAGGATGAGAGATGTTGAAAGAGAATTTTCTTCCTTTTCTGATCAACCTGGAGAGAAAGGAGGATCTGTGGGAAAAGAAAGTGATCTTCATAACACCATTGATTTTGAAGGAACCTTGCCAAGGCAATCTTTGTAAGTGTTTATAAGCATCCTTACTTGGAAAGCGTGACAAAAGAAAATTGTATGCTAATGCACGACCTGGATTACAAAGCTGTGGTGATTTTTATTGTTATTCTGCTTGATTTGTTTATTACTTTATTTCTTACTTTTTAACAGGAACACTAGGAAGAGAGTGCGAACCTTTAGCACAGGTCAGGAGGAAATGATAAAATCTTTATTTGAGCAGTGAGTACCAAGCATATGGTCATAGTTGATATAGTCCAGATTTAATCCTGTTTGTTTTCATGATACAATTTCAATTCATTTCCTCTACGTGGCTGTCAAAATAGCAATGCAAACTAATTGTTGCTCCATCTTTGAACGTTATTTCTTAATCTTACAACCTAAGAGAGATTCTATTCATCTTTGCTATTTTTTTAACTCCTTTGTTTGCTATGGTCAGGTTCAAAGAGCATAAAAGATGCAGTCATATGATTGCAAATGCATTGGCTGCTGATAATTCTTTTACAGCTGCTCAAGTTTCTCGAAAACTCAAGCAACTTGGATTGCGTGTTCCTCAGCAAAGGAGATCTGAAACAAAAATGCATTTAAGAGACAAGGAGCTAAATGACTTGTCTGCAGGTCAGGCATCCGATGATGAAACATTGTTATCATTTAGGAAAAGGTATGTATGATTCCAACCTTTGAACTGTAGGAACGTTCTAAGTGCCAATTCATGATGCATGCATTCCTTGTTTTGCATCATGGGTAGCAGCAGGTTGTGGTGCTTGGGTGTGTATTTTTTGAAATTGTAGAGTTTTATTTATGAGAAATTGATAGTATAGTGGCATGGAATTTTTAATGAAATGGCAACTACATAGAGCACAATGTCACTTTGGATGTATTCTCAGCCAAATTGCCAGATCTTTCTGCTGAGCATAGCTCTTGCAATCATTATTCTTAGCTACAGGCATGGGCCTTTTTTTTTATTCTCCTCTCTGTTGGCTGAAACAGATATTTGCTTCCATATGTCCATTTGTTTAAAGTATGCATAATGTTGCTTGATAATTTGATTGCTTTAATTTGTATCGCCTAAGTGTTTGTTTTCATGATATTACACTGCACTAGTTTCTGATTTCTTCGTCTTGATGCTTCTTCTTCCATCACTGTCGAGTATAGACCAGCTTTAGAAGCATGCTTCTTTTGTATTTCTCTGTTAATTTCTGAAGTGGTAGCCTGTTTGGTCCTTGGAGCTTAAAGTTATTATTTTCAATATATATTGTTAAAGAATGAAATAAACAACGGAAGAAATATTATAGATAATTGACTGGGAACTAAACGAAACAGTTAGTGAATGTACCCATGTTGCAATGACCTGTGACAGGTAATTGACTGATTTTTTTTTCTCTTTCATATAAGAGTAGAAATAAGGATGGTGGCAGATTATATGATTTGTCCAAACAGAGCACAGAAAGAGAGTTCTCTGGCGATTCTGATGATGAATTACTAAGCTCTCTTCTCAAGTATCCATCTTCCTCTCCTCTCTTGGTGGATTGTGTCTGTCCACAGAAAAATGTAGAATTAACTTTATTATTTGACATGGTCCATTATCTGTGTTGCTCACTTGTTTCATGTGAGGATGATGCTAAAAAAGTTTCTACCATTATTTTTTATTTTAAGTTTCAAGTTATCGGGCTCATATTGAAGTATGCTTTACTGCTGAACCTTCATAAACCTCTCTTTTTTCTTCTTACTGCTCTTAGGAAGGAACTTGGGATTTAAAATCCATTTTCTCAAGTGAGATTTTCTTCTTTCTAGTGAAATGAACTAATTTTATATGAAGTCACGTTTGTTTATGATTTTTTTTTTCCAATTTGTAGGCATAAAACTGAAGGTGTTGATAAAGCACGTGAAGAGGAACAGAGCATTGAGAGAGAGTTGTCCGATAATGAAGTTTTAGATTCTGTTCTCAAGTAAGTTTCCTGACTGGTAAATCACAAGTTTGGATGCGTCAGCTTTTAGTGCTCAGAGATAATTATCCAGCTTTTTGTTTCTTCTACTTTGGAGTACGGTATTCTTCTTGATTTGTTCTCATTTGTTGGACATAGTAAAACAAGGACAAAAGCAAAACATAGAAGGCTCACAACAATATCTGATGGAACGAAAAGAGCTGAAGAAGCATTAGACAAAGTTTCGAAAGATGTTACAGAAAGGTATATCTTTAATCTGATTCTTTCTTCAAGGTTTGTGATGCCTTAATAGTGGTGGGAATTTAAGCATTTAAGGAGGGTTTGTTGAGACCATCCTGACTGATGTTGCCTTTTTACTTGTACAGAGATGTTGAGGAGATTCGTGAGGATGTTCATGTTGTTATCAACATCAATCGGGAAGATGTTGCAGAATCTGAAGCAACTGGTAGGATGAGTAGGGATACACCAGTTATTTCAGTAGTCAGTGACGAGGATGATGATGAATTGGTAGATTTAGAGGATGATGCAGCTTTAGAGACTTCAATAATGAAAAATCCGGCACATAGGAGGAAGATGAGGGTGGTAATTGATGGCGATGACGATGATGATTAAAGATGAAGAATGGAACTCTCCCTATTCTATCTACCTTCCAATCAGCATATGCTGTAATTGTGATTGGATTGGCCATTTATTTTTTGGCTTATGTACAGTCCGAGCATACTTCATTGCAATGCCTTAGCTTCCATTTTCCTGTATCTTTCATTTCTTTGACATTTGTGTTTTGCTCATAGAGGAAGTTTAGTGATCAAAATCGCCAATTGTAGTTTATCACAATTGGTCTCTTAATGTTTTTCTTAATCCAACTTAAATCATGTTTTTCAGGGTATGATGGAACTCAACAAAGAACAAACTACCAAACCTTCAGTCTTTGCATAAAGAAATTAAAGCCAATTTAGGTACAATCAAATTTGGAAACCTTTTCTTTAGCCGAAGTTGCCCAAATGATCTCGATACTTGTTTTTATGAGCAGCTATAATGAAAGTTTTTTTTTAATGTTCAAAAAAAAAATAATAAAAGTTTTTTTTTAATGTTCAAAAAAATAATAATAAAAGTTTTTTTCTTTATTATTCAAGTACAACTATAATGTTTAGTATAAAGTTCATGTATTTTTTTAGACTCTTAAGATTTTAAATCTTTCCTTTGATTCAAGTACAATTACAATCTATGAAACATTTTATTAATATTTTATAGTAAAAAAATACATACAAAATATAGTTTTTTAATTAATATAATTAATGCTGAATATTCTAATACTTAAAAATTAATTTCACAATTGTACTATAAAAATGATTTAACATATAAGATTTTTTTATTTTATTAACTTTAAATGGAATAATTTTAATAGTTCTCATAGAGATAACAAACTAATTTTTATATAAGTTATTCTCATAACATTTAAAATTAATAATAAATTTAAATCATTAAAATGAAATTTTACACATTAAATTAATTTTAATAATATGAATATAAAATTAATTTTTAGTTATCTAAATATGAATAACTGAAACCTTATAAAATTAATAAGAACATTTATTTTATTTGTATTATAAAATATATATACTCAATGTATATATATATATTTTTAATTTTTATTGATAAAATATTTTACGTTTTCAAATTAAACTTACTTTGAATACATATTAAGAAGAAGAAAAAAACATGAATGTATTTGCACATTTGGGCCAAATTTTAAACAGTTTTAATAAAAGATTGGGAAAAGGAATCCAGAGTTGGGATTGTGAGGGTGAGCATCTAATTAAATTCACGGCAAGAATGTTGTTAATGGATAGTGTATTACTTATGAGGTGAACAATGGCTTAATTTCACCCACGGTCCCTCAATTTTTGGCTCTTCTCTTTAAAGTTCCCTCAACTTTAATTTGCAACCTGAATGTCCCTCAACTTTAATTTTATTGCACCGACTGTCCTTACTGTCATCTCCTTCAGTTACCATTCACTCAGGCTGATGTGGCACGTGACCTGGATGCCACCTGGTAATTTTTTTAATGAGATTGCCACCTGACAATCTTGAAAAGCTGTTAGAAAAAAAACCGCCTTTTCATATTCTTCTTCTCACATATGTCTTGTCTTTTCTTTCATTTAATGCACAACCAACACACTTAAACAAAAGAGAAGAAGATCAAAAAAAAAATAATCTAACCCAACTACATCATCTGAAACATTTAAAACAGAAATTAAAAAACCTAATCTTACCCATCTTTGTCATTGACGTCTGTCTCATCTCATTTATACATTACCTATCACTTTTGCTCTTCTCATCGTGCACGTGGGGTATTGAATGCGTCTTACAGGTCTGAATATTGTTAGTTTTGGTTTGTCCATGTCGAATGAGATTGAACAGAGTAATAGAGAACTAACATACCTTTGTTCTTTTTGAATAATGCAAGGTACTCGTAATAACTGAAGGTACAAGGGGTTTTAATGGTGGCCATGGACAAAATGGGACCCAAGAAGAAAGATAGAACTGCAACCTCAATAACCGAATTAGGTATGTTAACAAAGAAGTTTGGAACTTGCAAAATTCTAAACACTTGGACTTAGGGATTTGTATGCTATTGATTATTTAAATTTATCGTATATTATTATATTGATAAAAATGCATGATAAAGACTTTTTTTTGGAGTTTTGTCATTGAAAATTAAATATTGATCATTTGTCGTGAAGTGTATATGTGTGTGTTTGGGATATTGTTTATTTTTTAAATTGAAAGTGATGTATGAGAAGTCCTTGCTTTTTATTTCTTTCAATTGACAGTCCTTGCTTATTCATTACTATATATGCTTTTGCAAATGTTGTGGGAAAAGTAATTGAATTGTATTTTTTTATATGAATTCAGGTTATTTTAAAATAAAATTGCATTATGGTGATGATTGTGGTGAATGGGGATACTTTGGTGGTGAGGTTGAAACAAGACTATTTCAAATAGATGAAATGGCTCTAGTCTTATTAGACTCATGGGTTACTGATTTGAACTGTAAAAGACCATTCATCTACTACTGGAAGCATCGTGAGAAAGATTTTAATAGTGGATTGAAGCCTTTAGAAAATGATGCTTCGATGTTGGAGATGGGTTTGCATGCACTAGAGGTAGGAGAAGCTGATGTGTATATCAAGAACCTAACAATTAAGGAGTTAGACGAAATATTTTTCCCGCCATCACCAAAGCATCAAGTGGTAATTGAAGAGCTTGATGATGATATACAAAAGAAGGAAACTGGAGAGTGTAGTAAAGAAAGCAAGGGAAGTGCAGAGGACAGTAAACAAAGTCCATGTCCAATGGCAATAAAGGCTTGAACATATCCCGGGCATGGAGACATGGCAGATATAAGTGAGAAAAATGATCTTGGAGGGGCAGATATAGGTGAGGGAAGTATTGACCAAGGAGGGGCAGATATAGGTGAGAGAGGTATTGGGGCAGATACAAGTGAGGGAGGTGTTGACCAAGGAGGGGCTGATATAGGTGAGGAAGGAATTGAGTTAGGAGAATTTGATTTTAGAGTATTAGAGGAGGATGATTACTTTATTGATCCAGAATATGATATAGTTGACGGTGATGAAAATTTGATTAATGTTCTTAGTGAGACTGGGAAATTCAAAGATGGTAGGGTGATTAGGAGTGATATTAAGGGTCTGATAGGAGAAGAGGAAGTACAAAGTGATGAAGATATTGGTGATTTGGGTAAAGATATGGGTGGTAGTAATGAGGGAGGTGATGAACAGGGGGATGGTGATGAGGGCGATGACGAAGATAGTGATGGTAGAAGAC
>CANYLF014604383.1:0-13083 GCA_948193215.1 Bocquillonia castaneifolia
GAAAATTTACCAATTGCTCCTCAAACAATCAAACACCACCATATAACCAACTCCAACTATTATTTCTTTCAATTACACCCCTCCTACACATAATCATCAATGAATAATCCATAATTAACAAAATTAAACATACTAATGATGATGGTTAATGACTAATGTGTATAATTAAACTTGAGGATGTTACAAAATTAGTAAATAATGTCCATTTGGTAATGATTTAGGTCTAAAATGGTAGAAACCCTAGGTTGTGTTGTTGTGTTGGTTGTTATGTGCTTGTTATCACTCTTTGCGTGTAAATTAACCTTAATTAATGGTTGGTAATCCTTAAAATTAACCCTTGTTTGTTATTAGAAAATCATCATTGTATGTATACATGTAAAAGGTAGGTTATAAATTGTTATGTGTTTTATTGCTTTGTTAGAAAGAATGAAGGTTGGCATAATACTAGGAGTATTGGGTAAAGAATCACGCCGGAATTGATAAGTACGATCCTTGAATCTCTAGGGTCAATGCATCCTTCATATTCTTAAGAGGAATTGGGATGTACACCTTGTAAGACATTCCCGATGCTGGTTCGGGTGGCGACTACCACTTCTGCCCCACAGCTGGACACATAGTGCCGTAGTTGCTAGTCATGGCTCATGCTCTGAGGCAAAACCTCCTTATCTGCAGTTTGGCGACTCTACTAGGGAACTTTGACAGACAGACTTATAATTCAAGTGATTCTATCAATACTCTTTTTATTATGCTAAACTCTAATTCCTTTGCATCCATTCTTTCATTGAAACACCCTACCTCGCAGGTATCATTGGTCGAGTCGCCTATGATTTACAAGAGTTTTTCATAGAAGGTGAAACCACTGACTACCACTCATAGATGGAATTGTCCTACTATTGTTTACCATCTTTGTTATGGTTAATGAGTGATAGTTAATGGGAAATTCTGAGCTGAATGTCCTACCGTCGCTTGAACCTTTTTTGAAAGAGGGAGATGGTTAATAGGAGTTCACCTTCTATGGGAACCGACTGAAGCCATGTAGTGACCCTAGTAACTTCCACTAGGACTTACAAAATGATTGATGTGTTATATGATGCCATGAAGCCATTGATTTAACCTAGTCTCGTGTTATTGCCCATGAATCAAACCTCTAATTGCTACCTATAGGGGGTGTCGAGTGTTAGTCTAACTATATCTGACTAATACAACCCTACAACATGGGATCAGTTAGGATTTGAGAAGAGTGACCTTGACTACTACTTGTGTGTAAGGGATGTTGGTGCGTTGGTCTAACTATACTTGACTGATGATAAAACGGCCTTGGAGCATAAGAAACATCAAGGACTCGTCGAGAGCAAAGACATGGGATAGGGGCATGATAATGACTTATTGTTTGGTTTGTATGTTGAGAGCTTCCTATATGTGCAAACGTGCATACTACATCGGCAATAGCATCCCCTATTGATGCGACAACCCAAACCAATTCCTAGGAATGTTGACTGGGCAAATGAATATGTGTGTGGGAGAAATAAGGTTGGAAGGTCTACCACTTGGTAGTATGCATGTTTGACTAACGTTTGCTACTTGTGTCCCTATATGTTACTTGCATTCATGCATACATGCATACATGCATTCTTGTATGTACATGTCATAGCATGCTAACTCTTTGTTTTGTAGCAATATAGATCCTCCTAGTACTCCATGGACAAGAAAAGCCAGACGCCTTGTTCGCAACACACGTCAATACACTCCAAAGACTCCAAATTCCTCAACCACCATGGTTGGGCTGAGTGAAGATGCTTTGAAAACTTTGCAAGACATGATGGATAATTCTATCAAGAAGGCCTTGAAGGAAAGGGATAAAGAACGGGAATCTAGTAGTGTTGATGTGAGTGAGAAAAATCCTAATAATGAGGCCCTTGAAGCTCTTACTAAGAAGATGGAGAAGCTCCAGGAAATGGTAAGGGGAAAGGACCGGGACTTTGACTTTGATAACTTAGGTCTCTATGGCATAGCTGGACTCCCTCCTAAGTTCAGGATGCCTGATGTTACTAAGTTCAATGGGTCGGGCGATCCCAAGCTGCATTTGAAGCAATACATCGCCATCATGTCAGCCACCACTCTCAATGCTGAGCAGAAACTGGGTTTGTTCCCTTTGACCTTGGAGGGTGTAGCTTCTGATTAGTATCATGCCCTGCCGACTAGTACTAAATCTGACTGGAAGACTCTTAAGGAAGCTTTTAGGGGTCAGTTCTCCTACAATGCTGCCCTAGAAGTTTCCTTGAGAGACTTAGAGATGACTAAGCAGAAAGATGGTGAGACCTTTTTTGAATTCCTGATTAAATGGAGAAACAAGACTGCTTTGATGCCCAACAAGCCTTCAAAAATGGACCAGGTCAGAATTATTGCTAGGAATGTGAATTCTACATGGGTATAGAAGCTTCAGTTGATGAATCCAAGAAATTTTGTAGAGCTCTATGATGATGGGCTCTAGGTTGAAGAGATTGAGTCTGAGAAGAAGAAGACTACCAAGGATAGCTCAAGTTATGCTCATACACATTCTACTAAGGTTGTGGAAGTTAATGCAGTCAAAACCAACTGCAGATTTTCTAATTTCTATAAACCCTTGTCCAAAGTCTTTGAACGGCTTGAAAGAGAAGGCTTGCTAAAACCCGAACCATCCAGCAACCCACCAAGCACTAGCTCACCATTATATAACCCAAACGCCTTTTGCCGCTTCCACCAGGTGCAAGGCCACTCAACTGATAACTGCATCAAACTTAAACACTCCATCCAAGACCTTATAGATGAAGGGAAAGTCATGGACCCTG
This sequence comes from Bocquillonia castaneifolia, assembly GCA_948193215.1. Classification (NCBI taxonomy): domain Eukaryota; kingdom Viridiplantae; phylum Streptophyta; class Magnoliopsida; order Malpighiales; family Euphorbiaceae; genus Bocquillonia; species Bocquillonia castaneifolia. The sequence continues at coordinate 2,829 of CANYLF014604383.1, forward strand.
ACTCTAAGAAACCAAGCACTAAAAATAACCCATTGCCTACCTATAATAATGTTCCTCCACCAAATAGAATTGGCTGCATCGACTTAGGTTTGACTGAAGATGAAGTATGGGCCTCTTTCACCGATGAAGATTTAGATGAAGTATGGGCTTCTATTGATTATGATTCTGGTGAAGAAGTGGAAGCTCTCAGGAAGGTGTTGGATTTCTTTCAAGATTTGCATGATGTACTTGAACAGAAATTGGAGTATGTGGAAGATTTCTTTGGTTAACCTTCAAGAAAATTTGACTTTAAAGTCCTTTACCCAAAGCATCCACCACCTGTAGTTCCTCTTGCTGAGATCGAACCAACCTAGGGCCCATAATTTGACATCTATGATAAAAACACACCATGGCCCAAGAACTGGGGTGAGCATATGAAGGATTGAGACAGAACTGACGCTTGGCAAAAGTTCCTAGATAAGGAAGATGTGCCAACCGGTATTGAGCAAGATATTCGTGCCCTATGTGATGAGATTGATAAGAAAATCCCATTCCCAAGGGATGAGGTTGATTCCTATGTGATCCAGACTAGGAAAGATAGGAATATAAAAGATTGCTTTAAGTTTGATGCCTGGTACTATTCAGATGAAGATGAACTTGAAATCGATAATGTGATGCAAATTATCAATTTTGAACCTGCTTTATACTAGCAGTAGGAGAGATTTTCAAATGAAAGATTTGGGCAAGCAAAAGGAGGCTGACAAAGAACCTAAGAAAGTGGTGGTGGAGGAAGCTACCTCAACAGATATTGTAACTGAGCAACTCAAGAAAACCAAGACTAATGCAAGCATATGGGACTTGCTTATAAACTCTGAGTCTCATAGGCGGGCACTGGTCAAGGCTTTGACTCAGATACCAGTTCTTGAGACCACTACTCCGGATTAAATGATAAGGCTCATGACTGAAAGGAAGAAAGGGGAGATAACGTTCTCTGATGAAGACTTCCCTTTAGAAGGAAGGGATCACAACAAAGCCTTCTTTATTGCGGCTGAGGTGAATGGGAAAAGTACTTCTTGTGTCATGGTTGATGATGGTTCATCCATTAATGTCTACTCTTCTAAGCTTCTTTCTAAGATGGGGATGTCTAGAGAAGATTTGACGCCATCTGACTTAGTTATTCGGGCTTATGATGACTCCAAAAGGGCGGTGGAAGGCACATTTACTGCAAAGGTTAAAACTGGTCCTATTATTTCAGAAGTTGAGTTCACTGTATTGGATATTCCCATGACATTTATTGTCCTTCTTGGTCGACCTTGGTTTCATGCTTTAGGAGGGGTACTATCCACGGTTCATCAAAAGATCAAGTTCCCTTACCAGGATGAAGTCTTGACCATTTCGGCTGAACCTGCCACATCAGTTGCTGTGGTAAAAGCTACTACCCAAGGGATCATTGCACCTATGGGCTTTCAAATTATTGGTATCTTCGATGAACCAGGAAACCCTATAGTTAACCAAATGATGAAGAAGATTGATTACCTGCCTGCATTGGGGTTGGGAAAGAACCAACAGGGTATCATACAGTTGCCTGACTTCAAGATGGAAATAACCAAAGAGGGCTTCGGCTATAAAGGAGAGAAGATAGCTAAAGATGGCAAGACCCTTGAAGATTTCTTTGTTCTGGAAAGTGGTACTATTTATCCAGGGAAGGCTGAACCTGTGGATGTTGGGAAGGTTTAGGTACCTAGTTTTGAGAACTTCAAAGACCTGCTGGATGTGCATGTTGTGGAGAAGATGCTAGTTGAGGGAATCCAGGACATGAAAATAAGAGAGCTGATCAATGCCAAGGATATTGCTGTAATTTCTGAGTTAGATGAGTTCATAGAGAGATCTTTAGTTGATTTGTTTCTTGAAACTTCTAAAACTGATGTAATAATGTCCAATTTATTTGAGGATGATTCTGTTTTTCTTTCTAAGGTCAATGATATGAGCGCCAATTTCGCTTACTTGTGTGATGTTTTACCTGATGGCATTGTGCATTGCATAGATCATACCATAAGCATTTTTGACATTAATTATGTGCAAACACATTCTATTAATATTGGCATAAAAGAACAACCAAAGGAAATAACTTTTGCATTTGATATTACTGCTAATGAGAGAGAAAAATTTTAAAAAATATTAAATAAAAGAAAGGGTGTATTTGCATGGACCTATGACGATATGCCAGGTATTAACAAGACGATCGCCGAACATCGTATCCCTATAGATCCCACCAAGAAGCCAGTCAAACAGAAGCTTTGAAGACTTAGACCAGAATGGGCCAAGCTTATTAAAGAGGAAGTTGAAAAGTAGATCAAGGCCAGGTTCTTGGAGGTTGTCACTTACCCAGAATGGTTGGCAAACATAGTCCCAGTCGACAAGAAGGATGGAAGGGTCAGGATGTGTGTAGACTACATGGATTTGAACAAAGCATCGCCAAAGGATGATTTCCCCTACCTTACATTGATGTTCTGATCGATAGTGCAGCTGCAAGCGCCATGTATTCCTTTATGGATGGCTTTGCTAGCTACAACTAGATAATGATGGCATTAGTAGACAAGATCAAAACGGCCTTCATCATAGAATGGGGTGTTTATTGCTACAAGGTCATGCCTTTTGGACTCGAGAATGCGGGGGCAACCTACCAAAGGATGGCCATAACTTTATTTCATAACATGATGCACAAGGAGATCCAAGTTTATGTAGATGACATGATGGTTAAGTCAGTGACTAGGGAAGATCATTTTGAAGCTTTAGACTGATTCTTTGCACGAGTTGAGAAGTACAATCACAGGCTTAACCCAAAGAAAAGTATCTTCGGGGTAACATCCGGAAAGCTCTTGGGACATATTGTAAGCCAGAAAGGGATTGAGGTGGATCCAGACAAGGTAAAAGCCATTCAAGAGATGCCAGTTTTGAAGACTGAGAAAGAGGTCAGAGGATTCCTGGGGAAGATTCAGTACATCAGCAGGTTCATTTCCAGATTAACTACAATCTGTGAGCCCATTTTCAAAGTACTCAGAAAGGGTCAGAAGAGTGAATGGGATGATCAATGTCAAAAAGCATTTGACACGATCAAGCAGTACTTAATGAATCCACCTATCCTTCAACCTCCCAGGGCAGGGAGACCATTAATACTGTACTTGGCCTTGGAAGATGATGCTATAGGAGCGATGATTGCTTAAGAGAATGAAGATGGAATAGAGCATGCTATTTACTACCTTAGTAGGAAGCTGTTACCTTATGAACCAAAATATGACATTATTTAGAAGACTTGCTTGACAGTAATATGGAAAACACAGAAGTTAAAGAACTATTATCAGCCTTATCAGGTTCAAGCTGTGGCGAAGGTTAACCTGTTACGGTACCTATATGAAGCGCTAGTGTTAGTAGGGAAGCTTGCTAAGTGGCTGGTATTGTTGACTGAGTTTGACATACAGTACCTGACCAAGAAGACTATCAAGGGGAGGGCAGTAGCAGAGTTTCTAGCTCTTAATCCATTAGAAGGGCAAGAAACATGGGAATATGAGTTTCTAGATGAGTCACTTAATCTGATAGAGGTGGACAGATGGAAGCTGTACTTCAACGGAGCAGTAAACCACAAATAAGCTTGAGTAGGGGCAATCCTAATCGCGCCTGAAGGTGAAAGTATTCCTTTAGCAAAGAAGTTAGATTTCAAAGTTACTAATAACATGGCTGCAGACAAGGAGGTTTTGCCTTAGAGCCTGAGTCATGACTAACAACTACGGCATTGTGTGTTCAGTTGCGGGTCTGAAGTGGTAGTCGCCACCCGAACCGACATAGGGAATGTCTTACAAGGTGTACATCCTAATTCATTTTAAGAATATGAAGGATGTATTGACCCCAGAGATTCAAGGATCAGATCAATTCCCGGACGTGATTCTTTACCCAATACTTCTAGTATTATGCCAGCCTTCATTCCTTCTTACAAAGCAATTAACACATAACAATTTATAACCTACCTTTTACATATATACATACAATGGTGGGTTTCTAACAACAAACAAGGGTTAATTTTAAGGAGTACCAACCATTAATTAAGGTTAATTTACATGCAAAGAGTGATAATAAACACATAACAACCAACACAACAACACAACCTAGGGTTTCTACCATTTTAGACCTAAATCATTACCAAATAGACATTATTTACCAATTTCATACATAAACACATCTAAATAGTTACCAAAGAAGGTTCAGAAGCTTACCTCATCACTGCATTCCACGTGAAAGCTACTGGATACTTATTTACAAACTTGCAGAACCACATATTTTGACAAAACAGAACGTTGGGAATCCAAAGAAGCAGCAACGCCACTTCAAGGACTGGCGTTTGGTTCCAACGCCACTTAACCACATGTGTTTGGGCCCAATGCCACTCCTGGTTGTGGCGTTGGAGACCAGACAGACGACAAAAGATGCGATTTGATAAAAAACAAGGTTTTTGGGTTTATCAGGCCCCAAAAGTTCACATATAGAGACGAAAACTCATGGATCAAGCATCAAAACACATAAAAATACATGAAACATGGCAAAATAACCTAGATCTAATCAGGGCATGCATAAAACACAATAAAGATGCAAACTTTGCAAGTAAAACATTAAAATATTACAACTTTGCATGTTAACAGACCAAAAAACAATCTTTATGCATGAAAACACACAAAGACAATAACTTTTTGCATAAAACATTAAAACAAAATTATTTTAAATACAAAGAAACAAACTTTATCATTAAAACATGCAAACAAAACAACATTACACAAAAAGATACAACCTTTATGCAAAAGGAATGATTTTTACAAAGAAAACATGGAAAGAATGGATTTTTGTGAATGGAAAACATTTTAATAACATCAAAATATAGCAGATCTGAAAGAAAACATAAAGAAACATGCAAAGGAAACAATTTTCATATAAAAGATAAGAAAAGGTGCAACCTTTATGCACTAAAACTCAAAAAGAAACATGATTTTTATGCAAAAGAAAAAACTTTATGCAAAAGAAATAATTTTTATGCATGAAAACATGAAGAGAAATAATTTTTATGCATGAAAACGTATTAAAGACATCAAAACACATCAGATCTGAACATAGAAACATGAAAACATGCAAAAAGAGACAATTTTAAGCAATTATGAAGCATAAACATGGCTTGTAATGACATTTAAATCAAAGTAACATGCAAAAACATTTTTTAAACATGCACACAGAAATTTGCAGCAACAAAACATCATATAAACAATTAATCATGACATGAAAATAATGAAAACAATGGATAATGGTGACTTACCTTTCAAGAAATCGCCTAGAAGCGCTTGATAACCCTCAGATCTTGGTTTGAGTGAGTTGAGTATTACCTTTCAATGATTGAAGGTTGCTGGAGACTTCTTTGAATAGATTAGAAACCTCAAAAACACCTTTGAATGGAAAAGTTGCAAGCTTTTTATGTGTTTTTATGTTTGTAATGTGAAAACCATGTAAATAAAGTGTTCTTAACTTATGAATGAGTTTCAAAGCATTAGAATCTGATTTCAAAACCCTAAATTCATATGGAATGGCTGCCTCTCCCTAAAACCTAGTTTTAGACCGATATTTATAACCGTAATAGCTTAAAACTTAAGCTAAGGTTACCACAATCAGCTTCCTACTAAAATTCAATGACTTAAGCCTAAAAAAAAGGATTTTTTGGACAAAAATAGCCCTCCAAAGCTTTGGGTTGCGTGTATGACTCATACGGGCCATTACGGGCCGAAACAACCAAAAAATGGGCTTTTTACACCTGAAATTGATTGACTGGTGTTAGGGGCCCAACGCTAGTCTTCCTTGTGGAGTTGAGCCCAACGCCAGTCATATGAGTTGTGTTGGGCCCTTTTGGGCCTCCAAATGTCTGATTTTACAAAAACTTACAACTGAGAAAATGTACGGAATGGCCTCAACTATCAACCAGTAAAGTTTCAAGTTTTTTGGACACTTGTAGAAAAAGTTATGATGAAAACCGTCTGAAAAATGCATCGTTTATGCTCAAAACTGGTTTTTTGGAGAAAAACATGCTATGCAAGCTTAGAAAACACTCAAAGTGAAGTAAATATAATCTCTAAAAAGCAATGTCAACTCAATTCATGCTACGTAGAACATGAACGATCATCACTGGGCCTCCAAGCCCCTTCCGTGTTCCTGTGTCAAAAATTTGGTGTTAACTGTTTGCCCTCGCTTTGTCGGAGGTTTGTAGTATTATCCAATAATATGGAAAATGATGACAAAGCCAAAAGACATAATTTTTGAAAAGAATTACATACCTCGACTTCGGTGTGCGAAGCTTAACCTTGGACCTCGGCTGCCTTGGTTTAACTCCATGGGGATTTCCCTGACTCGGCTATCAAGGTTTCATTCCAAATAAAGTTCCCAAAATTTGGAACAAGGCTTGCTACTTATACTATTGACCTTTATTACTATAGGTCTTTAGTGAAATAAATATCCGGCACTATCGGCCTTCAATGGGAGAGCATCAAGCACTATCGACTTTCAGCAAGGAATAGCATCCGGCACTATCGGCCTTCAGCAGGAAAGCATCCAGCACTATTGGCCTTCAGCAGGATATGCATCTGGCACTATCGACCTTCAACAGGAATTGCATCAGGCACTATCGGCCTTCAACAGGAATTGCATCCGGCACTATCGGTCTTCTGCTAGAAAAGTATCAGGCACATTGGCCTTCAGTAGGAATGCGTTTGGCCTTAATTGGCGTTTGGCATGGAATGAATTTGGCCCTATTGGCATTTGTCAAGGATTGTGTTTGGCCTTATTGGCGTTTGGCATAGAAGAGTTATTTTTTTTAAAAGAGATAGAGTTTAGACACTTACCTCAGCTGCTTATACTCTGATTCTGTTAAATCTTCTGTTGAATCTTCTAGACTTTATTGGGGATGTTTCGTCTTTTGCCAGAATAACTCTATAAAATTACTCTCCTTTGGAAAATGAATTTCTTTCATTGACTATTAATCATAATAACTCCATTGGGGAATATAAGCTTATCGAAATAATTGAGCTTGAAATAACTCCGCTGGTGAAAGAAAACCTCCTCAAAATATTTATGACATTATTCTCACTGGGGAAAATTGTCTTTCAGACATAAAATTACCACTTATATGCCCATGCTCACTCCAAATATTTTGTAAATTTGAAATAAGAAAAGAGCTCCGAAAAAAGAAATTTTCTGTAATGTCTGTCATTTCTTCTGTAATCCTCTATCATTCTCTATCATTCTAATTGTAATTGACTGTTATCCTTACTAATACTCTAAAAATTCCCCCCATTTGGACTCAAATTTGCTTCATTTAGGCTTAATTTTGATTTTAGACCTATTTGCAACCAAACTTCTATCCTTATTTGAAAATTTTCTTTAGGGACCAAAGCAGTAATTTGCCAAATTAGCAATAAAAGTGGTGGGTTGCTCTTCATTTAAAGAAAATTGAAAAATTTATCCCATCTTCATTTCTCTCTCATTTCTTCATTTCTTAACTAAATTAACTCAAACAAAAAGCAAAATGGCTCATAATCCGGACCTAGAACCTGTCTGGAACCCGATTAGCCTCTTTCGGTTTAGAAAGGAGGTATTAAAAGCTGATTCTAGTGGAATTCAAAGAGGAGGAAGGATTTCTCCACTATCAAATACTAGATTCAACTTTTGTGGCTCAATTAGAGATCGGGTAATTGTCTAAACATCTCAATTTGATTGAATTTTGATCAGGAATTGTGAAATTTGTCAAAAATCTGTAAAATAAACCTGAATTGGCAGCCAACAGGACTGATTGGAGCCCAATGCCACTGCCACGAGTGGCGTTGCCCCTAAAGCCATTCGTATGACCGGCATTGGAGGTAACGCCACTGCTAGGATTGGAATTGAGCTCAGTCTCAGTCCCGGTAATGACTTCAGACTTTAAACAGTCCTCCGATGCATGTTTTTGATGATTTTTCATGCAAAAATAGACTGATATATGCAAGTTATGAATAGTGCCAATGCCAATAACCTTACCTTTGGCATTGTTACCAGAAGTGACATCTCCACCTTTTTTCTTCTCAAGATTGAAGAAGAGCTTTAAATCACCCGTCATGTGCTTGGAACATCCACTATCAAGATACCATTCACTTGCTTCACTTGAGGCTTTCAAGCATACCTACAATCACAAGTTAATCACTTGTTCTTTGGTACCCAAATGAGCTTTGGTCCTTGGGGGTTAGTGTCAACATAAGAACCATTGAAGAGTTGCTCCCTCCTAACATGGTAAAAAATATTGATATGCTCACGTTTCATACAATAATGGCATTGGACATTAGGAGAGGAGGTCCTTTTTCTAAGGTCCTTTTGGTTTTGTGTGTGATGACTTTTAGGAATTTGGCCTTATGAGTAGGCTTACCTTTGGGTTTACCTTTAGGCTTGCCTTGAGAAGTATTTGCCTTCTTAGCCATGGAAACACTAGGTGTCTTCCCTCCTTGCTTAGACTTAGGCTTCTAACCCTTAGTCTTGGCAACATCCACACTAGAAGTTTGTGGTGAGGATGATAATTTGAAAAAGATAGTCTTTTGAGCATTTGAGGTTAAAGCTTCATTGAATCCTAAACCATGCCTCACAACGGGAGTTCTTTGGGACACCAATAAGGTATCAAGATTCTCCTTACTCTTATGAAACTTGGAGATGGATTCTCTCAATTCCTCTACCTCATTTTTCAATGAGTCATTCTCTATGGCAATAGTCTCCATTGAAGAGATTTTGGATTAAGAGGCAAGTAGTTGACCTTTAAGCTCCCCTTGGGAATGCTTAAGTGCCTCTACTTGTGTTCTTAGGAAGCTAATCTCCTTATCACTCTCTACATATTTCTTTTTAGATTCTACCATTTAAGTATGGTAGAGAATGCATTGGGAGTTAAGTTCCATGAGGAAATCAATAGGGTCATCCTCATCATCATCATCATCATCACAATTAAAAGTATAAGAAGAAGAAAGAGAAAGGTTAGAAGCATGTACCTCATAGGATGAATCATCGACTGCCATAAATGCAAGATTGGCGGTTTCATGTCCACTTTCACTCTCACTCTCACTTTTCTTGTTGAGATGAGCAAACACTATCTTCATTTTCATCCTAAGTGGCACTAAAGCTCTTCTTGTGTTTATTATTGAGAGTGGTACAATCCGGTTTGATATGCCCTTTCTTGCCACATTCAAAGCATTTCATGGATGGTCCTCCTTTCTTCATTTCTTTGCTTCTTCTTCTTTTATCTTTGCCTTGGCTTGATGATCCTTGTCTTACTTTAAACATCTTGATGACTCTCTTGGAGAGCATCACCAATTGTTCTCTGGTTGGACCACCCTTGCCATCATCCTTTTTTAGCTCATTTTCTTACTCTTGTGTGGATTTAAGAGCAAGACTTTTCTTCTTCTCTTCCTTCTTGGATGACTCACTAGCTTCTAGCTTTTTATCCTCATCAAGGTTCATCTCATAGATAAAGAGACTACCTATGAGTTCATCCATTCTCATGGTGGTGAGGTCTTTAAATTCTTCTATAGATGTGATCTTTGCCTCAAACTTCTTTCTTGGCAGAGATCTCAAGATTTTCTTATTTACCTCCCCCGAGCTATATATCTTTCCAAGCTTCTTTATCCCTTCCACCAATGCTAGAAGCCGGTTGGTGAGAGTAGTGACATTATCATCGGCTAACCTCTTGAAGGTCTCATATTTGTAGACAAGAAGCTCCATCCTCTTATTCTTGATGTCGGTTGTGCCTTCATGATAGTTTGCCAATGTCTTTCAAATGGCATGGGCGGTTGTGCAATGTTGAACCCTAGCACACTCTTCTCTTGATAAAGAACTAAGAAGAATGGCCATGGCTCAATGATTCTTACCATTGTTCTTTTTACGTGCATCCACCCAATCCTTCCTATCAAGGGTTGTTGTCACCTCTCCTATTGTTGTGGTTGGTGGAGTCCATTCTACAAGGATTTAATCCCAAACATCGATTTGGTTACTATATAAATAGCATTGCATACGCAAATTCCAATAAGAATAGTCACTTACATCAAAGTAAGGTCTCAAACTAGAAATACCTTCACCCATAGACATCTTGAAGATCTTTTACTCCCACTTAAGGTATTAATGAGCAACAAGGCTCTGATACCAATTGAAATACCAAGAGGGGGGTGAATTGGTGCGGAATTAAAAA
>CANYLF014605740.1:0-16901 GCA_948193215.1 Bocquillonia castaneifolia
ATAACATAGTTTGAAGAAATTTGTTGTATTTTCATTAGACTGAATGTAGGATATTTTGGGAGAATATAACAATTTCTGGAGCTCTACATGTGTCACTTTTTGGTGCATTTTAAATGGTTTTTCATTGGTTGCATAATAGGAAAGATTAGAGAAAGCTGTCAGCTTCCTCTAGAAGCTGACTGCAGACAAGGAGGTTTTACCTCAGAGCCTAAGCCTTGACTAGCAACTGCAGCACTGTGTGTTCAGCTGCGGGGCTAAAGTGGTAGTCGCCACCCGAACCGACATCGGTAATGTCTTACTAGGTGTACACCCCGATTACTCTTAAGAATACGAAAGGCGCATTGACCCCAGAGATTCAAGGATCGGACTTATCAATTCTAGAGCGTGATTCTTTACCTAATACTCCGAGTATTACACCAACATTCATTCCTTCTAACAAAGCAATAAAACACATATAATAATTATAACCTACCTTTTTCATATGCACATGCAATAATAAGTTTCTAATAACAAACAAGAGTTAATTTTAATGATTACCAACCATTAATTAAGATTAATTAACATGCATAAGCGATAATAAACACATAACAACCAACATAGTAACACAACCTAGGGTTTTTACCATTTTAGACCTAAAATGATTATCAAATAGACATTATTAACCAATTTCATGCAATAAAACAACTAAATAATTACTAAAGAGGGTTCAGAAGCTTACCTCATCGCTACATTCCATGTGAAACCTACTATGCACAAGCAATCTCCGTAAAACAGCATCGAAGAAATTTCAAAAGGGACCAACGCCACTTAGGGGACTAGTGTTTGGGCCCAACGCCACTCCTGCTTGTGGCGTTGGTTGCCAGATAACACGCAGTATGCACGATTTGATGCAAAATGCAATTTTCAGGGTTTACCGAGCCCTAAAAATGATCAAATAAGGATGGAAATTCATAAAACAAACATCAAAATATATGAAAATGCATGAGACATTGCAAAACAACCTAGATCTAAGCATGGCATGCATAAAACACAATAAAGATGCAAACTTTGCAAATAAAACATCCAAAGATTATAACTTTAAACAAAACAAACATGTACATGCTTTAAAATAACACTTTCAATGCATATCTGACTCAGAAACATCATTTAAAATAAAAAATGCAAGCTTTACAAGTGAAACATTAAAAGATTACGACTTTATATTTAAAATATGCAAAAGAAGCAAATTTTGTGCATAAAACAATAAAAGATTCAACCTTTATGCATAAAAGATGTAAAATTTATTCAAAAGATTTTAAAATAACATAAATAAACAAGCTTTAATCATTAAATCATGCAAAGAAACAACTTTTCATAAAAAGATGCAACCTTTATGCATGAAAACTCAAAAAAACGTGATTTTTATACAAAAGAAATAAACTTTATGCAAAAGAAACGATTTTTACACTACAAAACATAAAAAGAAAGGTTTTTTATGAATGGAAAATGTTCAAACGACATCAAACACATCAGATCTAAAATCAAAACACAAGAACATGCAAAAAAGATGCAATTTTTAACCTTTATAATGCATTTTCATGGCACAAAATGGCGTTTTAACAAAAGAAACATGCAAAAACATTAGTAAAGCATATAAACAGAAAATTACAGCAATGTACCATCACATTTAACATGTTTATAGCATGCAAAACATGGAAAAATACATGGAAACAATAAAAAACAAAGGAAAAGTAACTTACCTTTCAAGGAATTGGCTTGGAAGCACTTGATAACCCTCAGATCTTGTTTGAGTGACTTTTGTGTGGCTTTTTATTGATTAGGAGCTGCTGGAGACTTGCTTTAATAGATTGGAAACTCAAAATCACCTTTGAATGCAAGAATCAAAGAGTTTTTATGCTTGTTAAAGTGAAAAAGTGAATGTAGTATGGTGTTTCTTAGCTATGAATGAGTTTAGAGTGTTGATATCAGAAATCAAACCCTAAATTTGTATGTTCTGGCTGCCTCCCCTTAAACCTAGTTTTAGACGTCTATTTATACCCGGTTTAGCTTAAAACTTAAGCTAGGATTACCACAATCAATTTCCTATTGAAACTCAATGACTTGAGCCTAAAGTGAAGGATATTTTGGACAAAAATAGCCCACTAGAGCTTTGGGACGCGTATACGACTCATACTGGCCATTCCTGGCCAAAACAGCCCAAAAACAAGCTTTTTACAACTGAAATCACCTGACTGGCGTTGGGGGCCCAATGCCAGTCTTCCTTGTGACATTGAGCCCAACACCAGTCTCATGAGTGGCGTTGGGCCCAACTCCACTTGGAAGAGTGGCATTGGGCCCAATTCCGATCTTTAGAGTGGCGTTGGGACCTTTTGTGCCTCCAAACGTCCGATTTTGCAAAAACTTAAAACTGAGGAAGTGTGCAAAATGGTCTCAACTACCAACCATCAAAATTTCATGTCATTTGAACACTTGTAGAAAAAGTTATAATGAAAATCATCTGAAAAATGCATCGTTTATGCTCAAAACCGGATTTTGGAGAAAAACGTGTTATGCAAGCTTAGAAAACACTTAAAGTGAAGCAATGCAATCTCTAAAAAAGCAAATGTCAACTCAATTCATGCTATTTAAAACATGAACGATCATCACTGGGCCTCCCAGCCGCTTCCGTATTCCTACATCAAAATTAGGTGTTAACACTGACTACATAACAAAAACAGTTTTTATAATTCCTGCATTTTAGGAGATAATATTCCATTTTGTTTGTACAACATATGAAATGTCCTTTTTATCATTATTCTCTAATCATTAGTGGATAATGATGAGTAGGATATTTTGCCATTTAGGGCAACATTTCTAGAAGGTCTTTTGTGCACTATATATTCATTCTTTTCTCATTTTTTTCAATGTAGAGAAGAGAACCATAGAGAGAGAAAAGTGAGCTACTGTAGAGTGCTTTCATGGTGCATTAAAAGAAATTTATGAGCTTCAATCTTTGTTAATCTTCTCTCAAATTATCCATAGGACTATGTATTGACGCTAAGGAGAGTCAAACACCATTTTCTATTTCTTTAAAGGTCTTACAAGTACCTTATAAAGCTTGTTGTGAGAAATAGTTACAGAAGCTATTGAAAATCTGTAGAAATAGTTGCAGAAGCTATTGAAATCTGAAAGGGTTGTATACCAAGGGTTATCTCTTAGCTCATTAAAACGGAATAGTGGATTTGATGAATAAAATCCTAAGGTGAGGAGCCTTAGGTAGTGGATGTAGGTTGTTGCTGAACCACTATAAATGATTGGTGTTCAAATCTCCCTTTCCTTACTCTTTAATCTTTGGTATTTATGTTGATCAATCTTCAGTTTGTGATTAGCTTGAGAAAAACTGTCTTTTGTCAACTTCAAAGTTTGTGTTTTAAATCTGATTTTATTCAAACCTTTGTGTGAGTGTTTTTAATGTTAAATTAGCATTTGATTTGTGTGTGCAAACTTTGTTTTATTTTACTTAGCCAAATATTTTAAAAATATAAAAAGGTTTTCATTTTTCAGCTTGTAGATTAATTTCAAGTTTTGCATATTAGTTTCAAAGTTTTGCAGTATTTGATTAACTTGAGATGTTAAATTATTTTTTTGCAAAATTGGTTTAAAATTTTGATTATACTCAATTCACCCCCCTCTTGAGCATTCTTAGTGGGACCAATACTTGGTATCAGAGCGGGCTCTTTAAGCTTGTGATTCAAACTAACAAAGAGGGATCCAAATGACTACCAATGGCGTTTCAAGCTCTTCAACTTCTAATCAAATCTGTAATGCTGTTAGCTTGACTGAAGGAGGCTCAGTAGTCAGACCACCACTTCTCTATGGTGCAAACTATGAGTATTGGAAGAATAGAATGACAAATTTCATTCAAGCTGTTGACATCAATTGTTGGAAAATTATCCGTAATGGACCAAAGGCTCCTCAAGTTACTCTAGAAGATGGGACTACAAGAGATGCCACTGAAGCTGAGTTCACTAATGCTCATTGGAGAGAAATTTCTCTTAATGCCAAAGCACTAAATATGATTCATTATGCTCTTGAAATTGATGAGTACAATAGGCTATCTCACATCAAATCAGCCAAGCAAGTTTGGGACAAGCTTCAAGTGACTTATGATGGTACAAATCAGGTTAAAGAGTCCAAGATCAAAATGCTATGGAGGGAGTATGAGCTATTCACCATGAATCATTTTGAAAGCATACAAGAATTGAAAAATCGATTCTCAGAGATTGTCAATTCCCTAAAGAATCTTGGAAAGGATATTCCAGAAGGAGAGCAAGTCAAGAAAGTGCTCAGATCTCTACCAATAAAATAGGAGGCAAAGGTGACCGCGATAACTGAAGCTAAAGATCTTGAAAGCTATTATGATGAGCTGATGAGTTCCTTGATAACTCATGACTTGATCATGAAGACCAAAGAAAAAGAAGCTGTCATGAACAAGAAAAAAGAACAAAGGAAAAATAGCATTCAAAATTGAGTCAAGTGGTGAAAGTGATTCAAGCTTGGAGGAAGATAAAGCCGATCTTATGATAATGAGGTTCAAAAGGATATACAAGAAAGGTGGAAAGAATTTCAAAAAGAGCATGAAGAAATTTTTAGGCTTAAAGTATGAATCCAAGAAGGAACAGCCTAAAATCATTTGTTATGAATGCGATCAGCCTGGTCATGTCAAAACTAACTGCTCCAAGCTGAACAAGAAATCCAAAAAAGAGAAACTAAAGAAGGCTATGGTAACAACTTAGAGTGCTAGTGAGAAATCAAGCTCAGAAAGTGAAGATAACACTGATGAAGTGGCAAATGTTTGTTTGATGGCTAAAAAGGTGAAAAAGTCAAACAAATCTGAAGCTGGTCAAACACTTGAAGCTAATACACCAGATGATTCTAAAACTGAGTTAAATTCTATTGAAATTGCTTCCTTTGATGAATTGTAAAATGCTTTTGATGATCTGTATGTTGAGTTTAAGAAGCTTATGAAGCTTTCAAAGAAATATGTTCAACTCAAAAAGGATTTTAAAGAAGCTAAATCGGGAAAACAAGTTCATGAATGTTGTGTTTCAAATGATGATTTTGCTAAAATTGTTTAAAAGGAGAAAAAGGCACACACCCTTTTTAATGATGATGCCCAGAAACTTTAAAAAGCTGTTTTTGAAATTGAGCTCTTGAAAAAAGAAGTTCAAACTAGTCAAGATGTTTACATGGTTCTTTTTCAAGAAAATGATTTTCTTCAAAAGAAAGTGGGTTCACTTATAAATGATCTTGAGAGCTTCACTAAAGGAAAGCAAAATCTTGACGCCTTATTAGGAAACCAACGGTTTTCAAATGAAAAATCAAGATTAGGCTATATTGGTTTTATGAAACAAAAGAAGTATGAAACTCATTTTGTGAAAGTTGCATCATCCACTCATTCAAACATAAAATGCTTTTACTACAATCATACTAGTCATGCCATTAAGTTTTGTGCATACAAGAAAAATCTCTTCAGTTTGAAATGGGAATGGAAACCTAAAGCTTCCAAGCTAAA
Organism: Bocquillonia castaneifolia; assembly: GCA_948193215.1. NCBI lineage: Eukaryota > Viridiplantae > Streptophyta > Magnoliopsida > Malpighiales > Euphorbiaceae > Bocquillonia > Bocquillonia castaneifolia. The sequence goes on from CANYLF014605740.1 coordinate 5,555, forward strand.
TCCTGAAGCTAACCCTATAGGACCCAACTTAGTTTGGGTACCTAGATCTAAATAATTCCTTGCAGGTATGCCTAAGGAGTGAGTAGAGTTTGAACCAATGGTATGATGACAGTGCTTGCTCTAGGCACATGACGGGTGACAGATTCAAAGTTCACCCACCTTGAATTGAAGGCAAAAGAGAATATTAGTTTCAAAGACAATAGCAAAGCTATAATAATAAGAGTTGGCAAAATTGGATCAAGTTCATCTATTGAAGATGTATCCTTTATGCAAGGTCTTGAGTACACCTTACTTGTGTGAGTTATGCTTCTATGCACATGATTTTGAATCAAAACATCAGCTTGTAAAAGGTCTGCCTAAGCTAAAGTTTGAAAATGATAATTTTTGTGATTAGGAAAACAAACCAAAACTTCATTTAAGTCAAAAAGAATAGTTTTTACAACTAGACCTTTTGAATAAATTTATTTTGATTTGCTTTGTCCCTTTTCCTTTTATTAGCTTGAGAGGAAAATTCTATGCTTTTATGATTATTGATGATTATTTTGTTCACCTGGACACTCTTCCTCATAAATAAGGATGAGGTATTTGATAAGTTTGCTAGTCTATGCAGAAAAATTCAGAATAATAAAGGCTATGCAATTGAACCCAAGGTGAACATGTCAAGAAATTGGGCAACAAGCTGTTTGAAGACTTTTGCAGTTAATTTCAAATTATGCACAACTTTTCAGTTCCAAGGATTTCACTTCAAAATGGTGTAGTAGTAGAACAGAAGAATGGAGCTTTGCAAGAAATAGCTAGAATAATATTGAATGAAGCTAATCTTCCCAAATGCTTTTGAGGCTAAGGCTATAAATACCTTCTTCTACTATGCACTAGTAATCAAAATAATGGTGCTGAAAAGAAGACTGAACCTGTTCCAACTCAAGCTCAAATTGATCAAGAAGAAGATTTGGAGAACAATGTAAATTTGGTGGAAGCTAATGCATGCAGATAATCAAACTGAATCTTAAGCTGATCATCAACCTGACAATGTAAATGATCAATCTGAGGCTGAGTAGAGATTAAAAAATATGAAAAGGAAAGAAGAGACAAAGAAAAAAAAAGAGAGAAGAAAAGAAAAAGAAATATGAAGCAGAGGTAGAGAGTTCACAGAGACTCAAATCTGTGTATAGATCCAAACTCAGGCAGAAGAGTTCTAAAGGCCCTAAGAAACTCTATTTTGAGTTAACAGATGAAAGTGAAAATGAGATAGAACCACAGGTTGAACATGTACAAGGTGAAAAGACTGCTGATGAAACAATAGCTGAGACTGTTGAAGCTGTTGAGGAAATACATCAGCAAGTTAAAACTGTAGAGACTGAAGCTGTTAAGATTGAAACTACTGAGACTAAACCTGCTGAGACTGAAAACCAATAACAGAATGATGAGACTAAAGTCCTTGATGAAGTCCAGCAAGATGAAAATTAGTTGATGGCTATGCAGGAAGAGCTGAATCAGTTTGAAAGGAACAATGTTTGAAGACTAGTTTCAAGACCAAAAGATCAGCCTGATCATTGAACTAAATGGGTGTTCAGAGATATGCTTGATGAACATGGAAATATGGTGAGAAACAAGGCACATTTTTTAGCTAAAGGTTACAACCAGGAAGAAGAAATTGATTTTGAAGAAACCTTTGCACCGGTGTCTCGTTTAGAAGCTATCATAATTTTGTGTGCACTTGCTTGCTTTAAATATTTCATGTTGTAACCAACAAGTATCAAGAGTGCATTTCTTAATGGATACTTAAAGGAGAAAGTCTATGAAGAGCAACCCTCTAGATTTGAAGATCATCATCAGCTTGACCATGTCTATAAGCTAATGAAGGCTTTGTGCAATCTTAAGCAAGCTCGTAGAGTTTAGCATGAGATACTAAGCAAATTTCAACTAGACAATGGTTTTACAAGTGGCAAGGTTAACAAAACTCTATTCATCAAGAATCAGCTTGAAGATGTTCTAGTGGTTCAAGTCTATGTTGATGACATAGTCTTCGGATCAACTAAAAGGAAGCCATGCAAATAGGTTGCTGATTTGATGAAGAATGGGTTTGAGATAAGCATGATAAGAGACTCAAGATGGTAGAAGTTAAAGCATACAAAATGTCAATGTGCACAACAATCAAGCTTGAGAAGGATGAAAATATGATGTTGATTTTGTAGGCAACCATGTGGATTAAAAGAGGACAACTTTTGTGGATCAAACAAGAACTAGGGGACTTCAGCATGAGGAATTCCAAAATCTCAATCATTTGTGATAATGCTAGTGCTATCATTATTTGTTGCATTCTAGAACCATAATGACGACATTAAAATGGTTTTCGTTCCATATAAGAAGTAATTGGCTGACATCTTTTCAAAACCATTGAATGAAGGAAATTTTTTGTGCATAATTTTGTTTACTTACACTTTTGTTCTATACATGCATTTTGCTTTTAATTGAATAAAATTATTTCTATTTTTGCCCCCTTGAATGTATGGTGTCAAGATTAGAATTGATTAGTTTCATAAATAATTTAAGTGGAATATATGTGTTCTTCATGTCTTTTTGTTTGGCTGGACTAGCTTGAACCGGTTCAGTTTGAAATCTATCTCTGTCAGTTTCAAACATTTGTCTAGAAACTAATTCTATCAACTTATACATGCAGTCCAGATTCTTTATTCTATATAACCTGACTTCTTTACTATGGATTTTTGGTGGAGAATGTCACAACATGACATTGATGGTTATTTTTAGCAAGGACAAACCCACCTAAAATAAGGTTAGTTTGCTTTGGTCAAGTTTAAATAAGCTAAGAGATAAGGATAATCATTGTTGATTTATTGTGGTTGGTTGCAATGGTAAAAATACATTTTTCTTTGTCCCTACACTCTCAGCTTCCATTTAAATGACCTTATCCAGCTCAAACATCTTTTCATTTATTTTCTAAACCTTGAACATACAATTAACTTTTGCTTAAACTAAACCAGTCTCATTTTCTTCTTGTAATTCAACCTTGATTTTTATATTTTGAGTTAGTAACTTCAGTAATCTGAGGATGATGGACAAAAGCAAGAGGAAAGATGTTGATTCTAGTCAATTGTTAAAGCCTCAAGCATGCAAGATTTGAAAGAAAGTGAAAGTGAAAGTGAAAGGGGCAAATCTTTGTAAAATGTCAGAATCTGATGCTATTATTGACGTTTTGTGCCAAAAATCAAGAAAATCAAAAGTGGATAGAAGGTAGAAAATATAGAAGAAGTTAGAAGTGTGGAGCTAAAAGCTGAATCTGATGTTTTTGAAGCTAATCATGCAAAAAAGAAAATGTAAAAAAAAGGAGGAAAAAGGTTAAAAAAATGATGAGCTAACAAAAAAAAGGGAAGAGATTTAGGAAGTTGAAGCTAATTAAAAAAAAAGTCTAATCAAGCTAGAAGGAAATTTTCAATTGATGAGCCAGAATATGAGATGAAAGATAAAGTGATGTTTGCTCCAAGATGGGAAGAAGTTTGTCAAATTAGAAATTGAAGAGTTCTTTAAGAAATTGGTGTTGAGAACCTAAAAAGGAGGTTAAACAAAGCGACATTCACAACACTTGAAATTCAAACTGATGTCCATTCAAACAAGGAGGATGAAGGATTAACTCAGGATTTGGAGAAAAAGGAAGAAAAATAGGAAGAAAAAAAACAATCTTCAAATGTGCAAGCTGATTCTAAAGAAACCATGAAACTTAACATTGATTCTTCTCTTAAAAGCACCCACCTTCAAAATTTCCTCAAACCAAAGCATTCAACACACCTGAATCTTAGATATTTAAATTGAAAAATGGTGAACTGATTTTATTTTCTATGTGTTTGTGTTGCCTTGTAATTTCTAACTATTGTTGTTAGGTTGTGGTGTTCTTCAATATTCTTCCCATTACGCTTATTGTTTTGCTGATGACAAAAAGAGGGAGAATATGTGCTTTGCTTAATTGATATGAACTTATTTGAACTTGTTTTTATTTCTTTCAAAAGCCTATCTGATTAGCTTGTGCTTCACCTGAACATGATTCTGAACCTAACTTTTATTATGAATCTGACTTTGATTCTGATTCTGCAAAAATTTATTTTTGATTTCAATTGTGTTGTTTCAGCCTTTTATCTGCAGAATATATCTATCACTTGCTCTAATTCACATATTATGATTTTATTACTTTTTCAAGTTGGTTAATTTTTATCTTAATGGCATAAATTCAGGGGGAGCTATTGCATGTTTCTTAAGCAAATCTTTTTAAGCTAATTTTATGAATTTACAGTACTTATGCATTTCATTTTGCATTTTCTGCATGTGCTTATATGTGGTTATTTGAGTTTACTTAATTGTGTTTCAAATAAGTTATTTTAATCAAGTTTTGTCATTATCAAAAAGGGGGAGATTGTTGGCTAAAGGTTACATAGACCCTAATTTTGATGATAACCAAATTGATAAAAATAATGGATCTTTAATGGTTGGAAGATAGATAGTGTGCAGGTCTCAGCATCAAATGTCCAGAAATGTCAGCTTCAAAGTTTCAAAACTGTCAGCCTCAGAAAATTTCAAGCTGATGAAGCCCAAACTAATAACATAGTTTGAAGAAATTTGTTGTATTTTCATTAGACTGAATGTAGGATATTTTAGGAGAATATAAAAATTTCTGGAGCTCTACATGTGTCACTTTTTGGTGCATTTTAAATGGTTTTTCATTGGTTGCATAATATGACAGATTAGAGAAAGCTGTCAGCTTCCTCTAGAAGCTAACTTCATGACAAAAACAGTTTTTACAATTTATGCATTTTAGGAGATAATATTCCATTTTACTTGAACAGCATATGAGCTGTCCTTTTTATCATTATTCTCTAATCATTAGTGGATAATGATGAGTAGGATATTTTTCCATTTAGAGCAACATTTCTAGAAGGTCTTTTGTGCACTATATATTCATTCTTTTCTCAATATTTCAATGTAGAGAAGAGAGCCATGGAGAGAGAAAAGTGAGCTGCTATAGAGTGCTTTCATGGTGCATTAAAATCAATTTATGAGCTTCAATCTTTGTTAATCTTCTCTCAAATTATCCATAGGACTATGTATTGATGCTAAGGAGAGTCAAACACCACTTTCTATTTCTTTAAAGGTCTTACAAGTACCTTGTAAAGCTTATTGTGAGAAATAGTTGCAGAAGCTATTGAAAATCTATAGAAATAGTTGCAGAAGCTATTGAAATCTGTAAGGGTTGTATACCAAGGGTTATCTCTTAGCCCGTTAAAAAAGAATAATGGATTTGATGAAAATCCTAAGGTGAGGAGCCTTAGGTAGTGGATGTAGGCTGTTACCGAACCACTATAAATGATTGGTGTTTTTTTAATATTCCTTTCCTTACTCTTTAATCTTTGGTATTTATGTTGATCAATCTTCAGTTTATGATTAGCTTGAGAAAAACTGTTTTCTATCAGCTTCAAAGTTTGTGTTTTAAATATGATTTTTTAAAACCTTTGTGTGAGTGTTTTTAATGTTAAATTAGCATTTGGCTTGTGTGTGAAAACTTCATTTTATTTTACTTAGCCAAATATTTTAAAAATACAAAAAGGTTTTCATTTTTCAGCTTGCAGATTAGTTTCAAAGTTTTGCATATTATTTTTAAAGTTTTGCAGTATTTGATTAGCTTGAGCTGTTAAATTGTTTTTTGCAAAATTGGTTTAAAATTTTGATTATACTCAATTCACACCCCCCCCCCCCCCCCCTCTTGAGTATTCTTAGTGGGACCAACAGTCATTCTGACTATTTTTAATGCTATTATTGTATTGGTATGGAACGCTATTATGCCTAGTTGAATAATGGTAAGTTTTGATTTGGATGCTTGGTTTGAGTCAATTATATTAGGAGAATTTTTGCTTATTACGGCTTTTACGATTAAGTAGACTAAATTCTTGAATTGAGAAATTGATATTTAAACCTATGATCATAATTACAATTGAATGGAATTTGCACCTTTGAATTCGAAGTTTGGTAAGATTGATTTTCATTAATTTAAATAATTTGCTTTAATTAATTTCTTGTTTAATTCTTGTTTTAAATCAACAATTCAAAACCCCCTTTTTACTTTATATTTTTGTTGTTTAACTTTGAGAAATTAATCAAATTGGTTCCCTTGGGATTCGACCTAGTTTCACTATTTCTACAATTAGTTTAGAAGAATCAGTAATTTAATTTGATGGGCTTTGACAACCCGTTCAAGTAGCACTAGAAATCTTTGGAATAAAAACCATAAAAGAATGATTGGGTTCAGAAGGAACCGTATTTGTGCCATGGAAATCAACAAATAGCTTCAATAAATCTTGTTTCATAAACCCCCCTAGCTCTCCTATAGAAGAAAAAATTGAAACCATCTGGACCTGACGCTTTTGATTCATTGCAAGAAACCAGAGCCTCATAAATCTCATTAATAAAAAATATAAAAATTTTACATGCAAAGAATGGGATGAAAAGCTAGTTAACCACATAATATAATGAATTCTAGAGCTTCAAAAAATTTTTAAGGATATGCTCCCACTTCAATAATTGAAGTAACTCATGCGTGTCGTCACAATGGTGGTGAATTATCCATTAGATATCATCATTCTAAAGGGCTGCTATATAAGTGTGTCATGTCATTTTTTTTATAAATGGAGAATATTATTAATCCACAAGAAATGGAAGTTTTAAAGTAATTGGTTTCGCACACTTAAGGCTACATCAATTAGACACACTTATATGTATTTGAATCCAATTAAAATATTTAATACCTAATTTGAAACATTCTAAAGGTCGTAATATATTTGAAATATGGACTAAAATTCAAGATATATAAGAATATTATCCCTATTTTTATTAACCATCACAAACTCAAAAATTTTCATTTACTTATAAAATTAAATGGCCTAATTACCAAAAAATACCTAAACTTTTCAACTTTTAACAATTATATCACAAACTTTTAATAATAACCAAAGCAAAGAGAGAAAAATCTTTAGAAGAATAATAAAAAAACAAATATGAGAGGAAACCATGTGAGAAACCCCAACCCTAGCTACCTAAACACCCATAACCACCACCACCAGCCATCCCTCCACCGTTTCACAACCCGTCCAGCCTCGACACCATCTGCTGCTACAACTCAGGAGCCTACTGTTGTCTATTTCAAAGGGTACCCAAATGGATGGAGTGTCATGGACTTGCAAAAAGTCTTTGTCACATCCAATGTGCATGGAATCGTTACGTTCGCCTTTAAACGTAATAATTGTAACCCCCCCCCCCCCCTTTGGCTTCATCCGTATCCATCAGGACATGAGTGCTCAAACGGTGATAGCAAGGATCAACAGAATCTCAATAAGTGCATTCAAGTTGAGAGCTTTCTTATCAAGGTACCCTCAGAAGCCTTCTTCTGGTAAGGAACACACTTCACAAAAGGTTCAACTCCCAAAACCTAAGACCCTGAAATCACCAATCAAGCATGCTTTGAGAGACATTAGGTCTTATACTGCTGTAACATCTTCTGCCACTTCGGATCACCAAGCACCTGACCAATCTGCGTTCACCTTCAATGGCAACCTTTCTCCTCCATCATGGCTGCAAAATTCTTGTGTTGCTGTCCTTTGCAACATCAAGTACGTGCTATCGATGCATATCATCTTTAAATGCGTTAGAAGGATTTATGGGAGGGGATCGATACTATCTGAATGAATTCATCAAGGAGGTCTATCTCCCTAACGACTACCCTAAGCCGATGGAGCGCCTAGCTTGGATTGATATATTTGGAGCTCCTCTGCATTTTATGTCGGAAGATTTGATTAAATTTTTGTGCAACAAGTTTGGAACTCTTATAGGGATTACATGACGATTTTATTAAGCTGAGATGTCTAGATGTAGTCTCTTACTTTATTTCACTCTCTGGTAGTCCTGTTAATGGAAAATTCACAGTCAATATAGCTGATCAATCCTTCTAGATAAATGTTTATGAGTCCAATACTCCATTCCAGTCTTCTCTTTCGAAGGAGAACTTGGTTTCAAATTACAATAACTCCTCCCATTCAAATGTAGAGGATTGCATCCATGATTCCCACCTACAGACTAGTGCAAACACAGGAGGAATATCTCCGACCACAGTGAATGACAAAAATCAGATTGTGCAACTAGATGAACAGCAGCTTATAGTCGTTACTGAGATAGCAGTGCATTACCAAGATAATACTGTTTTGATCCCAGATTTGTTCCGTGAAAGATGTCCCACCACTGTTGATCTTCCTCCGATCTCGGCCGTGAACGTCGACGGTATGGCTAGCTCCGGGAAGGATACATGCAAGGTCAATTCACAAAGATAAAGGAAGCAACAACAAACAGCAAAGTATGGAGAGCACATGACCACTAACGTGGGAGAACATGAGACCCATACTGTCTCCACCACAATATTTAATAATAATAATAATAATAATAATAATAATAATAATAGTAGTAATAATATTAATATTAATATTAATGCTAAGTGGATGTCAGCACCCCATACTGTCTCCACTACTGGATATAATAATAATAATAATAATAATAATAATAATAATAATAATAATAATAATAAGTGGATGTCAGCTTTTGACAACAATCCTGAAAAGCACCAAGCCATTTCCTCAGTGGAAGCCAAACGGACAGGAGAAGGCAGAATTTTTAATCCAAAAAACAATGTGAACCCTAGGCATGGTGTCCACCACTCAAAATAAGGACCATCCCACTCAGTCATAGAGGTTGATGAAACGTGCAATATAGAAAAGAAGAAGGCATTATTTTTTGAATACAAAGGCAGACATGCACCCATTGACCAGAATGTTTTTCATATTCAAGGTTCGCAATCTACTCGTGGTAGAAACAAGGCTAAGCGAATTCAACAAAATGGAGATTTATGTTCGAAATTAACAAAAATCTCAGACGAAGCATCTACAAGTCTTGACATTGGGAACAGGAATATGTTGTTATTGGAGAACAGCAACATGGCCTCTATGACACCCCGGCTTGATGAAATTGCTGAAACCTGGTTTGTGGGGAAACAACTAGGTCTTTTTCACGAAAGAAATAAGGAAGAGGTTACCAACATAATTATGGAGTTAATCACAGCTGCATGAATTTCTCTTTCTCTTCCAGGTTTATCATCCCTTGTCTATGTCTTTTAATTTCATGATTTCGAATTGTCGAGGTGGTTTGCATAACTCCGTTATAAATTAGTTTAACTAGTATCTTGTTTCTAGTCATAGTTTGAATTTTTTTGCTCTTATTGAATCCAGAAAAGAAACTATCGATTGCTTCCTTTTGAGAAAATGCTGGGGTCATCAAGATTTTGATTTTCAGTTTATTCCGTCTAGGGGTGCTTCGGGTCGTATTATTATTTCTTGGAATAAAGTGCAGCTGAATTGTTCTTTGATTTCATCTTTAGATAGATGGATGTTGGTTCATTTTACAGGCTCGGAAATTAATGTCTTTGTCCTAGTCCTGTATGCTCCTAATGCCTAGGCCGAGAGAGCTATTCTTTGGGAGGAATTGAGACAGATTACGCATGCTTATGACAATTTAATTGTATGTGGTGATTTTAATGAAGTTTTACATCCAATTGAGAGGTCCAATGGGATTCTTTCTCATTCCATTCAGGATTTTCAAATGTTTGTTAACAACTCTGAGTTACATGATTTGCCTCTTTATGGTAGATCTTATACATGGCACAACATAGCTTTATTCTCCAAAATTGACAGGATTCTTGTTTCTAGCTATATGATTTCTCTCTGGCCATTACAATCTATCACCACAGTTGATTCTACTCTGTCTGATCATTTCCTAGTTGTTTTCAAGTCATCAACAAATTATAATTGGGGAAACTGTCCGTTCAGGTCCTTCAACGCCTGGTGGGATGATGAGAGGTTCCTCCCTTTTTTTACTCAATCTTGGAGTGAGATTTGTATTTCAGATGTTGATGCTCCATTGTCAAGGAAATTGAAGCTTTTCCAGAGGGAAATTAAATCATGGAATTATGAAGTTTTTGGGGATGTTGATACTCAGATTAAAAAACTGGAGGCTGATTTACTTTAGTTAACTTCTAGTGATATCCCTCGGCCTATGAACCAGAATCAGATTTCTCAAATTGCTAATATCAGAGCCCTCCTCTTTCAAAAATGCCGCCACAAAGAATAATTTTAGCATCAGAACTCCAGAATAAAATGGACTCTTTTGGGTGACAACAATACTACCTTTTTTCATAGGGTGGCTTCCTCTCATTTCAGACACAACAGGATAACAAGAATTGAAGATGACAACGGAAATCATGTGGACCCTATTCAGATTAAGGAGTCCATCTTTGAATTTTACAACGATCTCTTTAAAGCAGGAGATGATGTTCATTTTGACTTGTCCTCTTTGAATTTTTCTTTGTTGTCCTCTACAGGTAATGAAGATCTTGTAGCTCTGTAACACCACAAGATCTAAAAAAACAATTAGAAGAAAACAGGGCAAAAGCTTTGTCGCGTGGGTGACAAGGTGATCATGTGCGTGATGGCACGGTCACGTAGGTGATGGGAAGGATCATGGGCGTGATCAAAGAAGCCGAGAGCTCGCAAATTTCAGGTTTGGTCGCGTGCGTGATGGTCTTGATCACGGGCGTGATCAATGAAACAGAGAGACTCAACATTCTGGACTCACAATCACGTGGGTGATGGCCCCATCGCGTGCGTGATGGTCATGATCACACGGGTGATGGCTTGGTCACGTGGGTGACTGAGGAAACACAAGGAAAATGAATTTTTAGACCGAAACTCGACCCAAAAACCATTTAAAAACCACATACCAATCACGTGAAACTCACATACATCTTATATGCAAGATAAACCCTTATATATACAGAAAAATATACCCTTATACAATCAAATAGTTCATTACACATACTTGTCCATTATCAAGCTCAAAACCAATTACATACATATATATTTAGCAAACCATATGCACAAAATGCTCATTATCCACTGGCCAACTTGAACTTCTATTGCAATGCACGTAAACCTTTATCTTCAACCAGAAAAATTATGCCAAGGGGGTGAGCTGGCAACTCAATAAGCATTTAATCAATCAACCAGGAATATATTAACATCACATACTTCATACATTAAACATACAATCAAGACCAATCACACCATTTGAACACCTACCAAAATCAATCAAGACAATTCTCAATCAAGGCAATTCACAACCAAATCATCTTCATAAACCATCGACAATATCAAATCACATCAATCTCATCAAATCAAGCTCGGATGACTCA
>CANYLF014606425.1:0-12822 GCA_948193215.1 Bocquillonia castaneifolia
TGGTTGTAAGTGTTACATTTTAAACACCAAGGACTATCTTGGGAAATTTGCATCCAAAACGGATGTGGGAGTCTTCTTAGCCTATTCCACTTCAAGCAAAGCTTATAGAGTCTTTAATAAAAGAACTCTAGTTGTTGAAGAGTCTATGCATGTTACCTTTAATGAAACTAGTAAGCTTGATCTTGTGAAAGGTAGTGTTTCTTGTGATGATGTTGTAGGTGGACTTGAAGAGATCAACATAGGCGAAAATGCATCTTAAGAATCAAAAGAGCTTGACAAGGATGATGGATCACAAGAGCAACATGCATTGGATGGAAATGGAGATGATCAAGCACATGTGGATCACCAACAAGTGCATGGAGATCTTCTAAAAGCTTGGACCTTCTCCAAAGATCATCCTAAGGACAACATCATTGGTGAGACTTCTAAGAGTGTAAGTACGCAAAACCAACTTTAACTCTTAGAATCTAACCTTGCATTCCTTTCTCAAATTGAGCCTGAAAATGATGATGAGGCCCTCAATGAGGAGAGTTGGGTACTTGCCATGCAAGAGAAACTCAACCAATTTGAGAGGAATAAGGTTTGGGACTTAGTGCCTACACCTAAGGATCATCCAATTATGGGTACTAAATGGGTTTTTAGAAATAAATTGGATGAGCAAGGTCAAGACACTAGGAACAAGGCCTGATTGGTTGCCAAAGGGTATAATCAAGATGAAGGCATTAACTATGATGAGACCTTTGCACCCGTCACAAGATTAGAAGCCATTAGAATTCTTTTAGCATTTACATCTTTCATGGATTTTAAATTATTTCAAATGAATGTTAAAAGTGCTTTTTTAAATGGTTTCATTGAAGACGAAGTATATGTTGAACAACCTCCCGATTTTGAAAATTTTGAGTTTCCAAAACATGTTTTTAAACTTACTCAGGCCTTATATGGTTTGAAACAAGCTCCTAGAGCTTGGTATGAAAGGCTTAGTAATTTTCTTTGTGAAAATGGTTTTACAAAAGGGAAGGTTGATACTACACTCTTCACAAAAAGGCATAAGCATGACATACTCATTGTCCAAATTTATGTTGATGATATCATATTTGGTGCTACTAATGAGAGTTTGTGCAAAGAATTTGCTAAGTGTATGACTAGAGAATTTGAGATGAGCATGTTGGGAGAGCTCATATTCTTCTTGGGTTTACAAATCAAGCAAGGAAAAGATGGCATCTTCATCAACCAAGTCAAATACACCAAAGAGCTTCTTAAACGGTTTGGGATGGAAGGATGCAAAGCTAGCAAAACTCCAATGAGCAATACAACAAAGTTGAACAAGGACAAAAGAGGTAAATGTGTAGATGAGAAAAACTATAGAGGTATGATTGGCTCACTTCTTTACTTAACTTCATCTAGACCCGACATTATATATGCTACATGCTTATGTGCATGTTTTCAATCATGTCCTAAAGAGTCTCATATGCATGCGGTCAAAAGAACTTTAAAATATTTGCATGGTACTATGCATTTAGGACTATGGTATCCTAGGAGTGTTGCTTTTGATCTAGTTACATACTCGGATTCAGATTATGCCGGTAGCTTGATGGATAGAAAAAGTACCTCTGGTACTTGTCAACTACTTGGCAATTGCTTAGTTTCTTGGTGTTCTAAGAAACAAGTTAGTATTGCTTTGTTAACCGCCAAAGTCGAGTATGTACTGGTGGGTTATTGTGGATCACAAGTCTTGTTGATGAAACAATAGTTGAGAGACTTTGGTCTAGATATTTGTTGCATTCCCATCAAATGTGACAACACTAGTGCCATCAATCTTTCAAAAAAACCCTATCCAACACTTTAGGAGCAAGCACATAGACATTTGACATCATTTTCTTAGAGATCATGTGCAAAAGGGTGATGTAGTATTAGAATTCATTGATACTACTAACCAATTGGCTGATATTTTTACACAACCTCTCAATGAAGAATGTATGAACTTCATTAAGAGTGAGTTAGGGATGTTAGATGGAAGCACCCTTTGATTTTCATGTTTTCTTTTGTAAATTCTTTCATTCATATGCAATAGACATAAATTTACTCCTTGATCTTGCTTCTCATAAATTTGAGGGAGTAAATACAAGTCACACAACAAATTTAGAGCACCTTGGAACTTAGAAAATCATTTTTGAATCTTAAAACATTGAAAAAGTTTTTGTCTTGTAATTTGAGGACGCGACATGCTTAATCGCGGCCGCGATATTACTGCTCTTTCAACAAAACTCTCTATTTCTTTAATCGCGGCTGCGATTTACATTATCGTGCTCGCGACCAAAAATGATTTTCATAAAATACTAAATTATTCAACATTGCGGACGCGACCAACTTGGTTGCACCAGTGATAAAAATCAGTTTTTTAAAAAATTATTTTGTCAAAATCACGAACACGATTTACGAAATCACGCCTGTGAAATTTTAAAATTTTTCAATATAACGGGTATTTCAAAATATCGTGGCCACGACTTGCAGTATTGCACCCGTGACTGGCACAAATTTTCAAATTTTTTAGTCGTTACTAGCCGTTGAAAAACGGCTAGTTGGCAGATTTTTAGGGTTTTTCAAGCCTCCAAATGCTCCAACATGCCTATTTATTCCCCCATTGCATATGTGAAAGGGTTTACAACCTCTCTCTCAAAATTTCAAAGCTTTTAGGACATTTTCTCTTCTACTCCTCCCTCTTTAGTGCTTTGAAATTCATTTTTCTTGTGCATAATCTGTTTCTCATTCATAATCATGGGCAAAAGACTAACTAGAAGCCAAAAAGGGAAATAAAAGGCACAAGAATCACCTGCACCACCACCCAAAAGACCTAGAACCAGCATTACCATTAGAGAACCTGGTACTACTTCTGCTACTCCTCCTCCTCCTCAACAACAACAACAACAGCCTCAACCTCAACGACCATAAGCAGCCCCAAATGGTAATACCATGGAAGCCATGTTTGAGACCTTGACTGTTGAAGAAAAGGTTAGATGCCAAAACATCATGGGAAGGGAATTTTCAGAAACCAGAACCCTTAGAAATGCTTCAATTGGTATGCTAGGTGTTAGGGACAAAGTCATAGAACTCCTGAAGAACTTATCCTTTCTCAAATTTGTTAGGCCTCTCTACCTCAGCTACAAGAACCTAACTTATGAGTTCCTTTCCACCTTGGTGGTCAACAAGAGATTAGAAGGAGATTTAGGGTACTATGGGATGAGTTTCAAGTTGTTTGGGAAGAAGGTGACAATGAAAAAGCAACAAATGGATGAATGCTTTGGCTTCTCTCCAACTGGAATAACCACATTCAATGAATCCTCCATGGAAATTCAAGAGTTTTGGAGGGAAATTGATTGCACTCCATGGTTTAGAGCTTCTCATTCCCAAGCCAAAAGCCTCAAAACCCTTGCCCTCTTCCTCCTCCACAAAGCCATTGTCACTTCAGTTTTTGCCAAGAAGGAGGGCAATAACAAAATCTCACAAAAGGACTTGGTTTTTCTTCATTATGCAGTCAAAAGGGAACCCATTCAAGAAGCCTTTTTCTTTATTGATCATTTCCTTCATCTCCAACATGTCAAAACAGGTGCTACAGTCATTGGCTCCTTCATTACTCACATTGCTTATTTCCTATCCTTTGATTGCTCTAAACCCCAAGCCTGCCCTCTTTCCCATGGTTTCTTGGTGGATTTGGGCATCATGGATCTTGACTACTTTATCAAGAAGGTTAATATAGTGAGGAAGCAACAAGATGGCACCTATCTCTACTTAGGAGGTGTAACTGATGAAGAAAGGGAAGCTAGATTGAGGAAGAGGGTAGTCAAAGCAAGAGAGAAAAGGGAAGCAAGAGAAAGAGAAAGGGAAGCAAGAGAAAAGGAAAGAGAAGAAGGTTCTGGGGCTGAATCAAGGGCTGAAAGAGAAGGAATCCCTTATGCTGAACCAATTCCTATTCCCCCCATTCACATTAGGGATATGAGGCAAGAAGTAACCTCTCCATCAACCCTCATGGACATCGTAGCCTCTCTTAAGTGGATTGATGACAAGCTTGATGCCTAAGAGGCTTTTAACAAGAAGATTGAGGTTCACTTGGATGATCATGATGAAGATTTAACCTCTCTCCATCAAGACCTTCAAGCCATTCCTACCAAGATTGGGATGGATCCTTGTGACCATGATGACTTCTAGACCTTGGCCTTAGTGTCTCTATGTCCATTGCATCTCACTCATTGCATCTCCATATTTTATATATTTTATCTCTTTATTTCCATATTTTGCATATTAGTTATCTTTTTTATGCTCCCTTGTATCCATTCATGCTTATATAACGAATGAAGTATTATGCTTTAATGGATTTTCTATCTTTTTTCATTATTGTTCCTCTTCTTATTTTATGCTTTTTAATTAACAAAGGGGGAGAAATCTTGTGTTTTATGTTTTTCAAAACTTGCACAAGTTGAGGGGATGCAATCCCATCAACTCACACACTTAACATTTTTTTTTAGGTTTTTGAACTTAATACTTATTTGGTTTTCAAACTCAAAAAGGAGGAGATTGTTGCCTTAGTGTCATCAATCCATCTTATTTTGAGTTTAACAACCTTTCATCTTTGTCTAACAAACTTCCCAAGTGTGTAGGTTGACTATCAAACTAGTTTTGGATTATTCCTGTAAATCGCACCCGGGATTAGTGATATCTCATCCGCGACATGATATCGCGCCCGCGATATTAAGATTGCCACCGTGACCAATGACATATCCCGCCCGCGAAATACAGATTCCGCCCAGGACTTCTGGTGAAAACTTCAAAGGGTCTGTTTACTTAGATCGTGCCCGCGACTATTCAAATCGCACCCGTGATTTGATGAAACAGAAAGTCTATTTTTTGAAGGATTCTCTGGTCACTAAGGTCACGCCCGAGAAATGTTAAATCGCACCCGCGATTTAATCAAACAGAAAAGCATTCTCAAAGGCATAACCTGCATTGTCACATCGCGCCTGCGATTAAAGATGTCGCACCTACGACATTTAAGGAAGATCTTGAAAAACTAGCCGTTGGGAAGATCGCGCCCGTGACAAGCATTCTCGTGTCCGCGATCTGACAGATTTCAGTGCATTTAATGCAAAAGTAACTAGACGTTAGAGACACCCTTGGGGTTGTTTCTAACAACTAGTTTTGGGTATTTTGGCTATAAATACCCTTTATAAATATTCTTCTTTTAAGGACATTAATTCTTTGATAGCCAAACTCTTGAAAATTTATTTCTCATCTTTGTAATTAATTGTTGTTTGGTTTTAGGTAGCTAGAACTTTAGGGCATTTGTTGCTTAGGTTGAGTGAATTAGTTATCCATTGTACTAGTGTCAATTCTTTGTGAGTTGGGGAAACATTAGGGTGGGTTTGGTGAGTATGTCATTTGTAAAACCCATTGTAAAGGTTTGGGACAGCCTTAAAATCCCTTGTGTAACCATTGTGGTTTAGTGGAACCCCAAAGAGGTCTTTGGGAGAGTGGATGTAGGACACTATAAAATTCTTTGTGTTCATTCTACTTCATCTTTATTCTTTCTTAAATTTTTTAATTTCGCACCAATTCACCCCCACTCTTGGTATTTCACATGGGTTTGTTCTACCATAAGGAATTCCATGAGTCCCACCACAAGGGAATGGTGATAATAGGGCTTATCTTCTCGATATTCAACGCCCTGTTATTAGTTCATCCTCTTCATGCATTGTTTTGAGTGCTGGTACAAAGAATTATGACTTGAAAACTCTTCAATTCAACATGATTCCAATCTTCCATGGTCTACCATCTGAGGATGCATTAGCTTTTATGAGAGAATTCTGCAGCATCATTGCAACTTTTCCTTTAAACGGTGTTCCAGAACTTGAACTACGGATGAGATGCATTCCACTAGCATTGAAAGATAGAGCCAAAACTTGGTTCATGAATTTGCCTGAAGGTTCTATGAGGACTTGGGATGATGAATACAAGAAGTTCATCACCAAATACTATTCACAAGGCAAGACTACGGAGCTGCGAACCAAGATTAGCACTTTTTGCTAAAATGATGGTGAACTTTTCCATGAAGCTTGGGATAGATTCCAAGGCTATCTTACTCAATGTCCACATCGCCAATACCCCACTAATCTATTGGTGACATTCTTTTATGATGGATTGTGTGATAATGGGTAGAATTTGGTGGACACTCATGTCGGTATTGGTATGAGTGAGAAGACTTCTGAGGATATGTGGGATATCTTTGAGATGCTCATTACTAACTCGCAAATGAAAGCTGGTAAGAATAGGAAGAATCGTTATGGTGATCAGTCATCTTCTGAAGTGCTCAACCATGTGGTTGATCTCACTAAGCATGTGAAAATGTTGTTGGCTAGAGAGCCAAGTCAACCTAATCCTCCTACAAATGAAGCTTGCTACTTCTGTGGACAACTTGGGCACGCATCTACCAATTGCACTTATGATGGAAATCAGAATGGAGAGAAGGCAAACTATGTGGGCAATTATGTGAACCATTAATCTAAGAATGATTCGTATTCCAATACCTATAATCCAAGATGTCGCAACCACCCTAACTTTGCCTGGAAGGATTCAAATCAGCCTAGTCAACCACGACAAGGAGCTCCTAGATTCTTACCAAGGCAACCATATCAACCCCCACATCAACAAGTGCCGCCTCAACAATAAGTACAACAACCTCCTCAACAACAAGCTAAGCCTTCTTTTGAAGATATGGTGCTCAAATATATGGTGAATCAAGACACAAGACACTATTGTGAAGCAACAAGGAGTCACCATTCAAAATTTTGAGTGACAAATTGGACAACTAGCTAAGCAATTGCAAGAAAGACCTCAAGGTGCTTTGCCTAGCAATACAGTGGTCAATCCTAAGGAGACGACGATGGCTATTCAGTTGAGGAGTGGCAAGGCATTGGATGAGCCATATGCAACAAAGCAAGGTGACAAAGAGGAAGACTTGGCGCCATCTATAGAGAATGACAAGGAGCCAAGTGTGCAAGTGGAGAAACCTAGGGAGAAAAAGGTGGTTACTATTCCTGTTGTACCACTAGTCCCTTTTCCTCAAAGGCTAAAGAAAAGGAAGGATAGGAGAATTTCAATAAATTCTTGGAGATGTTCAAGAAGATTCAAATTAACATTCCATTCAAAGAAGCTATTGCTCAAATACCTTCCTATGCAAAATATTTGAAGGAAATTGTGAGTTGGAAGAAAAAGTTGGAGGAGAAAGCTACTATAGCTTTAACTGAAGAATGCAGTGCCATAATTTAGAATCATTCTATGCTACCTACGAAGATGAAAGATCCAGAGAGTTTTACGATTCATGCAATATTGGTTCTTTTACTATTGACAAGTGTTTGTGTGATTTAGGTGCTAGCATTAACTTGATGCCTTTGTCTTCGTTTAAGACTTTGGAGATTGGTGATTTGAAGCCAATAAGGGTGTCGTTGCAACTCACTGATCGATCGGTGAAATATCCTGAAGGAATCATTGAGGATGTTCTTGTTAAAGTCGGTAATTTTATTTTCCTGTTGATTTCTTGGTGATGGATATTGGTGAGAACATAGATGTACCTATTATTCTAGGACGTCCCTTTTTAGCTACTGCTGGTGCTTTGATTGATGTGAACAATGGCAAATTAACTTTGTAATTAGGTGATGCTAAGGAAGAATTTGATGTGTTAAGAGCTGTTAGACATTTTGATTCCATAGAGGATTTAGATGCTTGTTTTATGGTTGATGTGATTGATCCTTTATTGGAATTGCAATGTGCTCAGGAAATATCTAATGTTCATCTAGAAACTTGTTTGCAATTGAGTTCTGACATGCAGGATGATGATGAGGAGCTTAAAGCTCAAGCTCAATATCTAGAAGGGTGAGGATTTGTTCATAGGGAGAGGTTTGAACCTCTTGATCGACCTCCCAAGGAGGATAAACCTACAACACCTTCCAAGCTAGAACTCGCACCTTTGCCTTCTCATTTGAAGAACTTATTTCTAGATAAGGAAGAGACCTTGCCAATCATTGTGTGGTCTGATTTGACAAAGCTTGAGGAGCTGAAAGTCATCACGCTTCTATGGAAGTATCCCAAGGTACTTGCTCTATCTTTGGGAGATATAAGAGGCATCAATCCAGCCTTTTGTACTCATAAAATTCTTATGGAGTTGGATCACAAACCAACCGTGCAACTATAAAGATGCCTCAATCCAAATATGAAGGAGGTGGTCAAGGCTAAGATGATTAAGTTGCTTGACGCTAGAATCATTTATGCTATTTCCGATAACAAGTGGGTTAGTCCGGTGGAAGTGGTTCCAAAGAAGGGAGGCATGACGGTGGTTACCAATGAAAAGAATGAGGTTATTGCCATGCACACGGTGAATGATTGGCGTGTATGCATTGATTATAGGAAGCTCAATTCGGCAACTCGTAAGGACCACTTTCCCCTACCATTCATTGATCAAATGTTTGAGTGTTTTGCGGTTTATAAGTTCTATTATTTCTTGGATGGTTATTCGGGTTACAACCAAATCTCTATTGACCCGTTAGATCAAGAGAAGACTACATTTACATACCCTTATGGTACATTTGCATTCCAACGCATGCCATTTGGATTATGTAATGCCCTCGCGACTTTTCAAAGGTGTATGATGGCTATCTTCTCCAATATGGTCGAAGACATTATTAAAATCTTCATGGATGACTTTAGTGTTTTTGGCAACTCTTTTGATGCTTGTTTGGCAAATTTGGAGAAGGTTTTAGCTCAATGTGAGGAAGCTAACTTGGTATTGAATTGGAAGAAATGTCACTTTATGGTTCGTGAGGGTATAGTCTTGGGGCACAAGATTTCTGAAAAGGGGATTGAAGTTGATCATGCAAAGATTGAAGCAATTGAGAAGCTTCCTATTCCAACGTCCGTCAAGGATATTAGAAGCTTTCTTAGGCATGCGGGTTCCTATAGGAGATTCATTAAGGATTTCTCTAAGATTACTCATCCTTTGTGTGCCTTATTAGGAAAGGATGTTCCTTTCAAGATGGATGATGCTTGTGTTAAAGCTTTTGAGAGATTGAAGAAAGAGCTAATTTCGGCGCCCATCATTACTTCACCAAATTGGGAGCTACCATTCGAGTTGATGTGCAATGCTAGTGACTATGCCGTAGGAGCCGTGTTGGGACAACAAAAAGAAAGGAAGTTACATGTTATTTATTATGCTAGCAAGTTACTTAATGATTCTAAATTAAATTATGCAACTACTGAAAAAGAATTGTTAGTAGTTGTCTTTACTTTTGATAAATTTTGATCTTATCATTTAGGTTCTAAAATAATTGATTTTACTGACCATTCGGCTTTGAAGTATTTGCTAGCAAAGAAGGATGCCAATCCGCGATTGATTAGATGGATCTTGTTACTACAAGAATTTGATTTGGAAATCAAGGACAAGAAAGGAATAGAGAACACAGTGGTGAATCACTTATCAAGGATGGATTCAGAAAGGGAAGTAACTTTACCCATTAATGAATTATTTCCTGATGAGTCATTATGGAATGTGAATAAAGTTGATTGGCCTTGGCATGCTGATATTGTCAATTATTTGTGTTCTAATACTTTGCCTCATGATTACACTTTGCAGCAAAAGAAGCGCTTCTTTGCTTCTTTGAAAGATTTTGTGTGGGATGATCCCTTGTTGTTCAAGAGGTGTCCATATGGCATTATCCGATGTTGTGTGCCAGAAGTTGAGGTTCTAAGTGTCATTCAACATTGCCATTTTGAACTAGCCGGTGGACATCATAGCGTGGACCGTACTATTGCAAAGATTCTACAATATGAATTCTATTGGCCAACTATGTTCAAGGATACAAAAGCTTTTGTTGCTACTTGTGATCAATGCCAATGGACGGGTAACATTGGAAGGAAGCAAGAGATGTTGCAAAAGTCAATTTTGGAGGTTGAGATATTTGATGTTTAGGGACTTGTCCGTTTCCATCTTCGTTTGGAAACCAATACATACTTGTGGCGGTTGATTATGTGTCCAAATGGGTGAAAGCCGTTGCTCTTCCTACTAACAAGGGAAAAGATGTAGTGAAGTTTGTTAAGAAACACATCTTTTCGAGGTTTGGAGTACCTAGAGCGAGTTTGAGTGACAATAGAGTCCACTTTCAAACTGATCAATTTAGAGCCTTGTTGGAGAAATGTGGATGAAAATTCAAGACAGGGACACCGTATCATCCTCAATCCAGTGGGCAAGTCGAGGTATCGAATAGGGAGATCAAGCAAATCTTGCAAAAGACGGTTAATTCTTCACGCAGGGATTGGTCACTAAAGCTTGATGATGCTTTGTGGGCGTATCGCACCACCTTTAAGAAACCTGAAGTGCCCAAGAGAGGGGGTGAATTGGTGCGGAATTAGAAAATAAAAATTGCTTTGGAGAATAGATAGATTTTTATAGTGGTTCAGTCCAACTCTTGACCTACGTCCACTTCTCCCAAATACACAATTTGGGGTTCCACTACCACAAATGGATTACAAGGTGATTTAATAGGCTATCTCCAACCTTTACAATAAAGATTTCAAAGGCTATCTTCAACCTTTACAATGTGAGATTTTATAGGCTATCTTATGACCTTTACAATGAAGATTTCACAGGCTCTCTTCAACCTTTCCAAAGAGAATTACAAAGGCTCTTTCCAAACCTGGAGTTTACCAAGGCTTACTCCAAAACTAGTGTTTACAAGGCTAACACCAAACATACCCAAGTGTTTCCCAATCCTCACAAAGATTGACACTTGTACAAGGTAGAGAGATCACTCAACCCAAGCAACAAATGCTCTAGAGCTCCAACTACCCACACATAATAAATTCACAAATGAATTTATTTACAAAGAAATTTAGAAAAATTAATTGCAAGAGTTTGGTTATCTAAGAATGTGTGTTATATCCTTAAACACAATTAAAAGGGGTATTTATAGCCATAAACCCCAAAACTAGTTGTTAAAAACAACTTAGAGTGTGTCTCCAATGAATAGAAAATTTTGAAAAAAAAGTCAATGATTACCCTTAATTGCGGGCATGAAACCAATCACGGGTGTGACATTTGAAACATCTTCCAACAGTCAAATTGACTAAGAAATCGTGGGGCCGATTTCATTAGTTGCGGGCGCGATTAAGGTCTTCAGAAAATGCCTTTAACACGTGTCTTCTACCTCATGAAATCGCGAGGGCGATTTTGACATCGCGGGCGCGATATAAATGATCAGAAACTTGGGTTTTCTGCTTACTAAAATCGCGGAGGCGATTGTCAACTCGCAGGCTTGAAAATAGAAACAGAGAGTGCCTTAAATCTTTGCTTCTTGGTTGCGGGGGTGATTTCTAGATCGCACGTGCGATATAAGTTCTAGAGGATTCTTTGTTTCTGTCTTCTTAAATCGCGGGCGCGACATCCTTGATCTTCTAAGATCGCGTGCACGAATTAGAGGTCATTTTCGGTTTTTAACTTTTGTTCAACAATATTCAACCTACACACTTAAGGAACTTTGTTATATGCAAGATAAGGTAGTTAAGCTCAAAATAAGATGGATTGGTTCCACCAAGGCCAACAATCTCCCCCCTTTTAAGTTTGACAACCATTAGAAAAATTAAGCAAAAGAAAAGTATAAAAGGTTGTTTTAAGTGTGTGGATTGATGGAAATTGCTCCCCCTTAATTTGTGCATTTTACCAAAGCAATGTAGCTAGTATCCAAAGCTAAGGAAGTTGTACATTAAGATTACCAAATATACTTTTTTTTTAAGTCCAAAGGTAAATTTCAAGTCCAATCCATAAATCCTTCTCTTGCTTAAGGTAATGGAATCCAGAAACCATGAAATTTCTCCCCCTTTGTCAACTCAAAAACACAAAGTTAGAGTATAATTGATAAATAAAATAAGCATAAGGGAACTATTTGTTATCATATGCATAAAGGGATGGATGGATACTTAAAAAAGATAACCAAAATGCAAATGATGGAAACAAAGAAATAAAAAATATGCTCAAAATAAGATTAATAATTCATTTTCATAAGGATGAACTTATAAACACAAAATATGAAAAAGATGATTAAAAAAAAAACACACAATGAGCATTAGATTCTAGGATTAAGGCTTAAGGGATAAGGTCTAGAAATCATCATGATCAAACGGATCCATTTCAAGTTTGGATTGAATGGCCTTGAGATCTTGATGAAGAGAACTTAAATCCTCATCTTGGTCATCCAAATAGGTCTCAAGCCTCTTAGAGAAAGCCTCTTGAGCTTCAAGTTTATCCTCTATCCTCTTGAGAGAGGTTAGGATGTCCATGAGAGTGGCTTGTGGAGGTTCCTCTTACCTCAAATCTCTAATTTGGATGGAAGGGATAGGGATTTCTTCACCATGGGGTATTCCTTCCCCTTCTTCCCTTTGGATAGCCTCTTGCCCTTCTTCCCTTTCCTTCTTCATTGTCTCCCTTTCCTCCCTAGCTTTATCTTCCCTTTCCTTCCTTCTAGCATCCTTTTCTGCCTCCCTTTCTTCATCGGTTATTCCCCCCAAATAGAGATAGGTTCCATCCTCTTGTTTCTTCACAATTTTGACTTTTTGGACAAAGTAATCAAGATCCATTAAGCTAAGGTTAGAAAATGGATGAGAAAGTGGATAGGCTTGTGGTTTGGTTAAGTCAAAGTGAAGAAAATATGCAATGTGGGAAATGAAAGATCCAACCACAATTGCACCGTTTTGGAGGTTTGAAGATGGAGAAGGTGGTCAATAAAGAAA
>CANYLF014608870.1:0-10829 GCA_948193215.1 Bocquillonia castaneifolia
TTATAATAATTGGCTTAATTAAGCTAATAATGATCTTTGAAATTTTAAATAAAAAGGCCCATTTCCAATTGAAAGCCCAAACCGATTTAACAAACCGAAACCGAACCGAACCAAAAATGAATTTCGGTTAATTTGAATTTCGGTTTTCCCTAAAATATTGGTTTGGTTCGGTTTTAACTTTGAGAAATTTCAGAATATTTGGTTTTGGAATTTATAGAACCGAACCAACCGAACCGAACCGATGCACATCCCTTGTCATCCCTTATCGTGTAAGGAGTGGGATCAGCAGAAGAGATGGATAGGTATACTTTTAGGAACCGTTTAATATTCAATTAATTAAATGATGTGAAATATTAAAAAATTTGATGAATATAATAACTATTTTATTATATTAAAATAAAATATTTTAGTATTATTAGAAATTTATTGGTAAAATCCATACTCAAGTCCTTGTACTTTTATTTTTTTTGACATTGGGTCCCTGTACTTTTATTTATAAAAATCAAGTCCCTGCACTTTTATTTTTATCGACATTAAGTTCTTCAGTTAACTAATTTTAACGGTGTTATAACTGAGGGACTCAATTTTGATAAATCTGAAAGTACAGGGACCCAATTTTGATAAAAAAAAGAGTGCAGGGACTCAATTTTGAATGATTTAAATTTAGTTTTTACAATTAATTTTCACTATTATTTTAAAAAGTAAGTAAGTGTGTGTGTATATATATTCAACTTTTTATTCAATTTGGTTCAACTCATAAAATCGAAATCAAAAACAAAAAAAATTTACACTTTATATATATATATATATATATATTGCAATAATTAAAATTTAATATAAAATAAAAATTTATTAATCAAATTTGGGTCCTTTATACTTTTATTTTTATCAAAATTGAGTCCCCATACTTTTATTTTTATCAAAATTGGGTCCCTGCACTTTGAGATTTATCAAAATTGAGTCCTTCGGTTATAATACTGTTAAAATTAGCTAACTAAAGGATTCAATGTCGATGGAAATAAAAGTGCAGGGACTTGATTTTTATAAATAAAAGTACAGGGACCCAATGTCAAAAAAAATAAAAGTACAAGGACTTGGGTATGAGTTTTGTCCATGTTTAAATTCTCCTCTCCATGTAAAAAAAAAAAGAATAGTTGTAACTTTTTCTTACTAAATTAATATTACATTTCATTTCATTTTTACTTTTGGAGCAAGTCCAACAGTTTTCTCTATTTCACTCCTCAAATTATTATAAATAATACAATAATTGTCTTGAAATTTATGCATATTCTACTTTTTAACCACTATTTAAATAAATAATTCATTTATTTACCTTGAAAAACACAATTTTTTTAGGACTTCAATAGTTGCTCCATAACTTTAACAACCTACATCCAAATTTTCTCTAAAACAACTAGCCAACACAATTTTCAAGACACAATTTCAAAAAAAAATACTATTCCACTAAAGGAAACAGAGAAAAGAATAGCTAGTCTCTTCGACTTGCTCTTAGTATATTTTATTTAATCAAATTAAATTTTAATATCTATATTTATCTAAAAGTATCCATCATTAGAGCAGTAAATAAATTCTACTATAAAATAATCTTTTCCTTAATTCTAGCAACATTATTTTTGTTGATGTGTTGACTGGATATGGTAACGTTTTCATAATTTAATGTTGTAATATGTGGTGCTGACAATGCATAGACATGTCTAGTGATCAGCTCAGTGAGATCCCCACTCATGAATAGTGCATTACTGTTACATTGGACTGTTAAATGAGTCAGAAAGTTTATATGTATGGTTAAACATTCTCGAAATTAGAGTGGTGGGACTAAATTGTAAGAGCCTAATTAAGTTTATTTGCTGATGTATATTGGGTGTGCAAAACTCAACTAAAGTGAAAAATTGAAATCTTATTCTAAAAATTGAAAATTAAGTCAAACTTTACTTAATTAATTTGGTTTGATTTAAAAAGAGTAAAATTTCAATTCAATTTAATGGGGTTCGAACCCAATACTCACTCCAGGATATATCTAATCGATAGAACTCAACAGTCGAGATATATGGATTCATATAAGAAAAATAACATTCTGCTGTATAAATTTATAGCAATAAATAAATTAAGCTGAGACAAAATACACATATATTTAAAATTTTTAAAATTTCATATTACACCCACTAGGAGATAGGGGACAATTGAGGGACATGACCCCTCCATCCAAGAGATATATATATAAATTCACTGTTTATTAAATTGGTCCCTCTTAATTATATCTGAGCATTAAAATTAATAGGAGGCTAACTATATATAAATTCAGTAAATCAAATTGATCTATTGTATATTTTTTAATTTAAAATTCTAAAAGAGTATACAATTTTATAAGTATACAAGGTCAATAGTATTATTTATTCAATTTTAAACTAAAAATTCAAAATTATGGTTTTTTTTTCTTTTTTTTTTTTTTGAACTGAAATATAAAAAATTATGGTTCTCTATCTTGTTATATATTGCTATACACTTCAACTATTTTAAACTGGTAAATCAAGTTCGGCCCAATCGCTCTATAATCCTGGCATTATTTCTGAATACACCAATAGGCTATTTTTTTAATTTTTTAAAAAACGCTTTTTAGAAAAATGTTTTTCAGAAAAGTACCTACATACATACTTTTCCTATCATCAATTTTTAAAATTAAAAAAATTCATTTTTTTTGTAAAAACGCAATTTTACAACCGCACTCCCAAATGGCCCTTCTATCTAGATTTAATTATAACTGCTTTTAGTTATACAATAAATACACAATAAATAAATTAATATAAATTAATTTAACAAACTAAATCGTGTTTTCCAATCATTTTCTCACTCAGAGGGCTATTAATTGGACAGATCAAATAATAATTAGGTTAATGATGAAAAAGAGACCTAGTTCTTATACAATAAATCCGTTGAACCATCCCATTATCAGTTTTGATAAGGTTAAGTCTACACTTTCCACCTCATGATAATGAATCACTAAAACATATTAAGCCATTGCAAGTAATCCCTATAGATGTTAATATTTACTATAACTTTTAGATGTTATAAGAAAAATTAACAATGAAATTCTATAAGATTTCACTTTTAAGAAGATTAAAAAAAACTTTTAAGAAAAAGTATGTAATAATAGTTTTATATTTTAATAAAATAACATAACTATATATGTTGTCAATTATTAATTTATCAATAATATCTTTAGATTTTTTAAAAATTATTATTTTATTAATGCATTGAAAATATTAATTTAACTTTTTAATCCAAGTAGGAACTGAAAAAATTATTATATTATAGAGATTATTAATTTATAGAGGTTTTACTGTATAAGAGTAATTTGATAGTGTAGACCTAGCAATTCAGGTTTTAATTAGACATGAAATTAATAGTGTAATAAACGGGCTAACCCGTTTATGACCCAGACCCATTTACACTAAATATAATCTTGTTTAATTTCGTGTCGTGTTTTATTGTGTTATTAATCGTGTCAATACCTTCGATTTAAACTTAAATACAATTTTTTGGATATTATAATTTTAAGAAATAGATGATAGTTATATAAAATAAAGTAGAAAAATGAATTTATTAATTGAGCAATAACCAATAAAAATAAAATTTAAAATTTTTTTCACTTATATATTTTTATAAATTAAATACTTTAACATGTAAGTTTATATAACAATTTTCTTAATAATTCAACTTTATAAATATGAACGAACTTTTTGCTAAACTTTTTATGAAGTTCAAATGATTTACCTAAAAATAAAAAAAAAATTCAAATACATATAATTAATAAATATAATTATATAAAGTATAATTTATAAAATAAATTAAAATTAATCATATAATCAATATTCTAAAATTATACATTATTATGTTCATCTAAATTTTGAATGACGTATAGATAAAATAATTGAAATTTGATTTTAAAGAAACTTAAGTAAATATTTTTATGCAAAATTTTCAAGAAAAATAATTTATTGTTGTTGATATATAGTAAAATAATTATAAGAAATTGAAAATTTTTTCATGTTTACTCAATTAGCCTCATAATTTTAGATTATATAAATATGAATTAGTTTTTATGTATTTTTTTGTGTAAATGGATAAAAAAAATATAAATGCATTCTAACATGTATATATGAGATATATTAAATAAGTAATACAATAATTCTTTATTTAAATTGATTAAGTGAGTTTAACCTGTTTAGACACGAATTTAATCATATCATTTATCAGTTTACGATTTATACTAAATTCAAACCCACTTTAACTTCATCTTGTCTCGTATCATTTAATCATCTTCTGTCAAAAATTGACATGAGCATTTATTTCGAGCCATTCTTTTCATTGGGTAATTTTTTAGCTTTCAGTGTCTGGACTTTGGACCGCAGTTGGTAAAGGAAATAAATCCGTTAAGTTTGCCCTGTGCATTGTAATTAGTCTCCGGCCCTCAATCTCCTTTTCAGTGGGCCTTTGTCCTTTCAGATTAAAAGGAAGTTGTCAATTTCTTTCTCAGTTAAAAATTAAAAACTAAAGTCTGTATAAGCAAATCCTAAATCAATTTTATTAAAGCTCAAGTTTTCTCATTTTTACTCTGTTTGTCTGATCTTTAATCCTCTAACATACAATTTATACTAACTCGTAATGCATGATTTATTTTTAGATGTATTTTATGTATATATTAATTCTTAAAAATGATGTTTTATATTTAGGTTTTTTAATTTGTACATAATTAGATTTTAAAATACAATAAAACCTCTCTAAATTAATATGATCGGTTGAACGAAAAAAATATTAAATAATAAAGGTTATTAAGTTATAGAACATTTAGTCAAAAAATCATATAATTTATTATATATTTTTATGTAGTTTGTTTAATTCATATGAAGGAAAAAAATGTGAAAGAAGACCCTTTTTTAACAATGAAGGAAACCTTTTCTATATTTTACTCAAATATTTCAATTCTTATAAATTATAAAATATTTTCTAAATATATATATGTCGAGATATAAATAACTATACAAAAAAATAAGCAATGTATATAGGGTTTATATAGAGAATGGTGATTCTATAAATTAATATTTTTATGTAGGTATATAATATTTTTTATTAAATAACAGATATTAGAATTATTAAATTTTACACTTTCCACGGAATCGGTGGATTGATTTTTCATTAAGTAATAGAGCTAATTAATTTATAGAGTATCAATTTAATGAGGTTCAACTGTGTTATCATTTGCACATAAATAATTGTTTTAAATTATTGTGTTTTAGAATTTTAATCTTCAATTGTACAACAGTTTTCAAAAAAAAAAACTGTTTTAATCAAATAAAAAAAATTAAAAATGTAGGAAAATAAAAGCATTATATTTATATTTTTTATTTTTTTAATTATGATAAAGCATTTTCAAGTAACATGATTAAAATAGAAAAAAATGGAATTATAAATAGTTAGACAAACTATAAAAGAAATAAAGAAATACTCTAAATAAAATGGAAACTCGCGTATTTTAAAAAGACACAATGATCAAATAAATCCAAACTAGGGGTGTGCAAACCGCGGTTCGATTCGGTTCGGTTTCTGAATTAGCCAAACCGCGAGGTTTGGCGGTCGTGGTTTGGTGAAACCAAATCAAACCGTTATTACATACAAACTGAAGTCGAACCAAACCAAATTAATTGTTTATTTCAGTTCGGTACGGTTCATCGGTTTAATTTTTTTATTTTTTTGTTTTTTAAATATTTTTATAAATAATTATTATACTTTTTTTATACATATTTATTAAAAAATTAATAAGAATATATGTACATAAATAATATATATAGATATATGTATAATATATGAAAAATATATAAAAAAAACATATGAAATGTATAAAAATAAAATAATAAAAATTGAATTGCGGTTTTCGGTTCGGTTCGGTTTTCCAAACGCTCAAACTGAACCGCAAACCGTAAACTGCAATTTCTGAATTTCTCCAACCAAACCGCATAGTCGAACCTAATTAGTCAAACCAAAATGTAAATTTCGACTTGGTTTGGTTCAGAAGAGCGATTCGATTCGGTTTTTGCACTGCCCTAATCCAAACCATTAAATGAAATTTTAATTTTAGCCAAATCTTTTGATTTTTACAAATATAACTAAATTTCAAAGGTTTGTTATAATTTTATCTAAACTTTTACTAATAACCAATTAAATTCAAATATTTTCATGTAAATTGCAAAATTAAATAAATTTTTAGATTTTAACAATTGTGACAGAATTTCATTTATGTCTATTTATATGCATGATAATTTAGAGATTTAATAGGTCATTTGTAAAGGTTTGGTTAAAATTGCAACGAACCTTATAAAATTTAATTATAATTACAAAAATTAAAAAGTTTGGTTTAATTTATAATTTCATTTAAAATTTTGGATTTATTTGGTCATTAGTCTTTTAAAAATATAGGAGGGTAAAGTATAGGTTGGAAGCAACAAATTAAAGTTAAAATCTGATTGAATTATAATTGTCAAAATTATTGGTTATTCCCCTAAAGAAAATATTGGTTATTGCTCAACTACTAAAGCTGAAGCACAACTAGGTGGGCAATTGAAGGAAGTTGTTCGCCGGCGAGGTGACCCTACTCTCTGATTCTCTTTGATGAGGTTGAGAAAGCACATGGTGATGTTCATAATGTTTTGCTTTAGATATTAGATGACGGTACACTTACATATGGATATCGGCAGAGAGTAGACTTAAAAAATACAATTATCATTTTGACTTCCAACATGGGAGGAAATGCAGTTCTCAGAAAAACAGATTTGGTTTTGAGAAAGTTAGGCATCAGTAGCTGAAGAATTTTTTTTTATATAATTTGATAATGGTCAATATCAAACTTGAGACATTTCATCCCTATCTATATGGGTAGTATAATCCATCCAAGGTGAATTGGTAGTAGCTGAAGAATTGAAAAGGACTTTCATGCCTGACTTCTTCAATTGAATAGATGGAACTATAAAAGAAGAATTGGTGGAATACAATTTAGCAAAAGGAATCTTACATGGAACCATACAAGAAGGAACTTCTGTCACATTGGATGTTAATCTCAATGGAAACATAATGTTATTGTAGGAACGTTCCATTATTGATGGAATTACTACAATTTGAACATCAAAATTTAATCCATATAGTTGGAACTAGTTAGTCTAGTTATAGGAACTTATTAGATTATCAAATATATAAATGTAAATATTGAAGGCTTTAACTTTGATTATATCCATTTACTAAATTGTCAAAATTAAATTTATTAATTAAATAAGACATTACTACTCGGATAGAATCTATCGAATAAAAAGAGATAATTTTGTAATTTTCCTTCAACAAGTCATGGTATGTATGTAGTAAAACAACAAATAAGGGAGAAGTAATAAAAATGTTGCATGAGCTTTACAAGTAATATAAATGCTGAACCAAATGACCTTTATTCATAATTGCAATTGAAAAATTCAAATCTGATTACCATTCCAGGCCTTTCTGTTTGAAGAAAAGGTTTTGGACTAGTTATTTACATCTTTCAGCTCCTACAAATAGAAGTGGGAGATGTGGCTAGCAGCAGAAGGTGCTGCAACAGTTGTAGATCCAAATCCTGATGATGGTGCAGTAGAGAAAAGAGGCAGTGGATTTGCCCCACCCACCATAATGTATCCATTCACTTCTCTATTGCTCTTTACTGTGAGCACCAAAAGTAGAGAATTCATATTAAACTAAGACTTGCAAGTTATCAATTGGCTCTGTAGTAAGGTGGAGGAAACATATAATAATCTTTAGTACTAGTGAAATTTTTTGATGTTGTTCAATAGTTGTACGCTAGAAATGCTTTTGAGTATATTCTATAACTGCAACAAATTTTTGTTTGCATTTCATAACAAGCAAAGGAAAAATGGCATTGTGGACCTGTCTAATGAGGTAACACATGAATGCTTGTTCATGAGCAAGCATGTGCCCAAAGTAAGCGAATGCTTGCACTTCAACGTTCAAATAAGCTAAGGAAGCACAAAATCAAAGGTGTTAATTTAGATGAGACTAGATTAAAGGAAATAGCCTTATAGACGGAAAGGAAATTAGCACGTAACCCACACCATTAAGGACGGTGCTCAAAAGCCATTGAATATTCATATGGCAGTAAGCCAAGTTAAGAATCTGCAAGAGAATAGTAACATTACCTCAACAGAATACACAACACATAGCTGCTCTGAGATCAGATATATTACCATGGATCCACTGCCAATAGGTCTTCCTTCCACCGCTGCTATTCTGATGATGAAAGTGACTTATAGTCGTCTCTTTGTTTACTTTTTGGCTCGTAGATGTATCAGGGGGAGCAATTCCCAAGTTCAGGTCAAGATTTTGGTTGCTGTCTGTATCAAAAATGCATTATACAAAGCTGCTCCCAAAATTGAGGTGAACATCAACCAATGTTTGAATAGCAATTAGTTCCTGCATTATTGACCTCGGACATTATTTCACCTTCACGAGTGCTTGGTTCGAAGTTGGTGACTGCTTCCTTCCATCGCATTTTATAACAGCATTGTTGTAAGCCCAAGATGCATGTACCAACAGGCAAGAAATGAATACAATCGGATAAACAATCAGGTTCCATAGTCTTACCACAATCCTACATAGTTCAAGCTAACCAGCATAATATACATCAGAGTTGATGGAAAAAACCATTACATTAATAAATACACAGTAACTCACCAAAAAAGCGGTTTCATAAATCAGAGACCAAATCACCCACAAACTATACTGTACCAAACAAAAGTTGGGCACATGAATGGATTAACTAGTAAAGTCTATTAAGTCGAAATCATGGCAATTATTCAAAACAAATCGAAACAAAACAAAATAATAATAAGACAGAAACTAAGAACGAGTTTAAATAATTAAAAGAACAACCGAAGATCACAGTTTTGGGTAATTCAACATTGATCTCAAAGATTACACCTAAAAGGAAGTGTCAGTTTATAATAGCAATGACCATGTGATCAACAAGAGCAATGAAATTAAAAATACCTTGAATGAAGACTACAGAAACTTCACAACATTTAGTTCTCTAGATATGCCTACTACCAATTGAGTGAACTATTCAGTGACACTTAATTAACAAATACAAACGGAAATGTCAGCTTTCTTTGGCTAATTTGAATTCCAGGGAAGATAGCATATCATATGCCCATTATCCCATATTTAAATCACATTATTGTCGGATTTCACCATCATAAGTGAAATTTCTTCTGATGTTAAAAGAAATATGATAGGGAACTATAAGTATATCAGACATTATCACCAATAATGTATTTAAAAGATGTTGATGGTACTTAACATACCTTTCAAATGGTACTATTAAATCTAGATGCCAACCTGAACAAGTGTAAGGGATTCTACCAACAATTTGGAACCTATCCCAATTTGCGGTGAAACTGTGGCTTACTTAATAGTTACTATTCAAAAATCAAAACACATAATGAACTCTGGGGGGAAAGCACAAGATCAAAGTCATTCTGAATTTTGAGCAGGAATAATATGCAAACATGGAAATACCAAATTTAATAATGAAGATTCAAGACCAGATTGCAGCATTACTGGTTTAGAAAGAGTACAAAAGTTTTCCAAGAGACAATTTTAGAAACAATAAGGATTTACATCAGCTACTAATGAGTGTCTGGAGTTTGAAGCTACAAAATTTTAACATTGACACAATCAACATTTAACACATTTCTCCCTTTTTTCACTTATGAGATCTTCATACCTTCTATGGAATGCTTGCTCCGAATTCAATTCCCTTGATAAGAAGTAAGAATCTATCAGAGAACAGTATATCCTGTGCAAACTACTGAGATCTAATGCTTTGCTAACTTACATATTGTAATGTTGATAAGCATCGAACAAGTGTTCCCTTCCTTTCCATATGATCACTTTGAAATGTAAGCATCAATGACCTACGATATATGATTTCCAATTAGCATTTCCCAAGCATAATAACTAAATGAAACTATGATGGGGCTGAATTAATGCAAGTTCCACATTGCTTAGAAATCTTCTTTGTAATCAGCAGCTTGTTGTAGTTCATCTTGATCTTGTGGTAATTCTTTAATCTGTACACAAGACAAATTGAAACTAGTTTGTCAAAGAATACAATTACGCAAAACGTTTGTTTAATTTGATTCTAATTTAAGCCACCTGGATCAGTTAGCACATCTGCATATCCACTTATGTTATATGCAAAAGATGCATGCAAGCTGATCTGTTATGAATTAGATTGACTATAAACACACATGAGATATCCAACAACTTGAGCAATTTTCACTACTAAAAACACGCCCGATATTACCGACGGATAATTGCGACAACAAACCGACTGCCATGGACTGAGTCAATCACCGATGAAATACCGAGAATATACCGATTGAATTAACCGACGGATTTATATTAGTCGCTATACCGTCAATTTTGTATAACGACCGAATACCGATGGAATAGCGAGTATTCTGCTACTAAAATTTGCGTCGGCATTCAGTCAGTAAGTTTATCTGCCATGTCATTTAAAATGAAATAGCGACATAGGGGCGACTAAATGCCGACAAATCCGTCGGTAAACTTAGGTCATTTAAACAACGCAATTTCCTCCTTCCTCCCTCATCCTTTTTTCCTTTTCTCTTCCTCCCCTGCTGCTGCTCACCTGCAAACAGAAAAAAGAAATTAACAAAAAATTAATTTGGACTTAGGGTTAGGGTTAATTAATTGGT
>CANYLF014612838.1:0-12730 GCA_948193215.1 Bocquillonia castaneifolia
ACAAGATTAACATCATCATCATAATAATAATAGTAATAATACAGTTATTTAATTACAGAAGAACCTATTTTGACAGTGAGCAAATAATAAGATAATTAAAACAGTAGTAAATTGAAGTAAAATGGGGAAGTACATACTAGAAATTATGGAGAAGCACTTGGATCTAGGGATTCGGAGAAAAGGAGAGCAAGAGAAGAAAGAATTGAAAATAATAAATAGATCTAGAAAATGAAAGAAAATGAGAAAGAGAGAAAAGAGAGAGAGAGTTTTTTTTTTTTTTTGGGAGTAAAGAGAGAAAAAGTAGATGAAAATAATAAAGAGAGAAAAGTTATAAAAACTAAATATTGGGGCTGAAAGTTAGGCAGCATGAATAATTAAAGTTCTATTTTAGGTATAGATGTTAATATTTTGTTTCAAGGGTATAGGGTGTTAATATTTTGATTTTGAAGGTAAGGGGCCTAATTTCCTCAATCTTAATTTCGAATCTTGTTAGTGGTAGATGGTAAAATTAAACTCTAGAGAATTTAATCAAATATCAAAAGCTTTCTAAACTTAAATCCAATTTCGTAGGAACATATGGGCGTGTTTGTGATTTTGTTCATCTATTTAAGGCGGAAAAAAAGAGATTTCTTGATTTAAAAAAAAAAGTATCACCAATCATTATTTTAGCATGCTTGTTATTTCAATAACGCCTTTACATTTCAGGAAAAATAAATACAATAAAATATCTCTATAATCCTATTGTTAAGACCCCATAAATTTTATTACTATATAAAGTTTATAATTTAATAGAGGTTTATTTATAAATGATTAGTGAAAGTTGAGATCAAAATTTTTTTTAAATAGAGTTTATTCCATTTATAGAGGTTACTGTATCAATTTGATATTATAAACATATTTTGAGTGGTAAAAAAGTACAAGATCAATAAACAATTACAAATTGCAACCATCATAAAAAAAAGTGCAACTTTCATATTTAAATAAAGGAAAAAAACATATCCAAGCCCTTCAACTTACGCATTTTTTTACATTAGGCCCCTTAACTCCAAATCGGTTGATTCAAGCCCCTTTACTATGTGGATTGAATGAACGTACCCCTTCACTAACAAAGTTGGTAGACGCCGTCAATTACAAAAAAGGAAATCATATAAATATTAAAAAAAATAACTGAAATATATTACATGTCCTTCAAGTTAGGGAAGCTCTGCAACTGTTGTTTTCTTGCCTCCTCTTCTTTCTCTTTCTCTTTCTCTTCCTTCTCCTCCTCCTTCTTTGGCTTATTTTGCAATTTCTAATTTTATTGCGTTATCTCATTATCATCTTCATTATTATTATAATCATTTAGCTTAGCTAGACACTTGGGTCTTTCCCTTTGTTGGGTTTAATCTTTTTATACATTTAGCTTAGCTAGAAAATTTTTTGAGTTTGGCATAAGTGTTTTTCAAGGCCAAAAGGTTTTTGGTTTCTTCTCTTTTTCTTTCCTTTCTCTTCTTTTCTTGTACACAATGATTAATTATTGGCTTACTAAAAAGATTTAGCTAGCTCTTTGACTGAACAATATTAAAAGGAAATTATTGCTGTAATTGAATTTTTTTTTCATTTCCTTGATGATGATCATGGAAGATGAAGGAAGTGATTTCAAAAAATTAATTTTGTTTAGAACCTTGTAATTTTTTTTCTTTTCTAGCAAAACACAACTCCATCATCAAGAATTAGCAAGCAAAAATCCAATTCTTTATCCCAATTTTTTAATTTGCAGCCTCCAAAAATCTAATTCGTGTTTGATTCCTAATCATAAGTTTCCTTTCATTTTCATTTGTTTTTCTTCAATAACTAGCATTGCACTATTAATAATTTTTATGTTATTTTGTTTAATCATGTGCAAGTTAAATTGTCTACCATCTCTACTTATTTCCAGTCCTAATACTTTTTTCTAAAATCCTATAATTTGAGTAAATGGTATTTGGAAGAAGAGATAATTGGCATTTGATCCGAGCAATAAATAGGCTAGCATAGTGGTCAAAGTTGCTAGAGCAGTAGCATCTACAAGATTGATAAGAACCTGCTATCCAAAGTAACAAAGAGGCTTGTCAATCCAAGATTGGTCAATTTGAAATGGCTGTGGAAGACTATATAGTGGCTCTTGGACTGCATCTAAACTATAGCAAGGCAACCATAAGTGATTCTTGCAAAAATGCCTCCCACAGGTTTATAAATGTATACGTAAATAAAGTTGATACCATACTGCTATTAATAACTAAAAATGCAGTCATAAACATATAAAGTTGATATATCCTTAAAGGTTCTGACCAAAACCACAAGTGCAAAAAAAATAGGCAAGTATGCTTAGTCATCACACCACAAAAAAAAAAGATTATCCTATATATGTAACTAATTAACTTCTTAGAACTATTGTGTCTGCCAGTCATTAATAACTATGCCTGAGAGCCTTGTTCTATTGATATTTATTGGCTGAGAACTTGGAATGTCACCAATCTTCTCCTTCCCTTTATTGATGATCCTTCGAGATGCATCACCAAGCTATTTAAACCACATAAACATGAAATCAATATAGGTACCAAGTGATCACATTAAATCAATAACAAGTTGTATATATACACATAATTTACTTACGTTAAGCATTCCACTAAATTGCCTTAATTCTTTGCTCAGGTTAACTGTAGCCTCAAAGTCAGCTCTACTTGATCTTATAGCTGCTCCAAAATCATCAACATATGTGACACCATTTGTCTTATAATTCTTTCTACTCTTCTTTGCTGCTTTTTCATGAGCTTTGTTTTTCCTCTTATTTTCATAGTAATCATTCTTAAATCTACAAGCAGCAACTTTGCTTTTCTCTCTTTATGATAGATTTTCTTCATTTGTTGATTGTAAATCTTGAGTATTCTTAAAGTTCTTACTTATTTTTTCCCTCTTAGGAATTTGTTCCTATAAATGTAAACCAAGTCAGTAAGGTCATAAACACTACCGCATTTGCTATGCTAGAAATGGAAAAGTACCCATAAGTGGTATGATGATGCATTAAGAAAAAAAAATATTACCCTTTCTTTTATTGTTAACATTGGGCATCCACGTGTATTATGTCCTTGCCCATTACATTTCCTGCAAGTCATAATCCTCCCACACCTAGATAGTTTTCCAAACTTTTTAGGTTCTTCCTTGTCTTTCTTCCTTGCCTTTTTAGGTCTCCCAAGTAATTTTCTATGAGCAGGTGGCTCTAATGCAGGCATTCCTGTCTCCTTCCAAAGCATCCTACCTTTAACTGGTTGCATGCTGAATTGATATGCCTTAAGGTAGGTATCTTTTGTGTACCAGTGTGAGATAAACTTCTCTGGTTGTCCATCTTGACTATACACAGCAGCAATAGTGTGTGGGCAAGGAATTCCTGTTAAATCCCACTCCTTACAGGTACAAGTCCTTTTACCAAGATGAACTGTATGCCTCTCCTTGGGATTAAAAATGCATGTAACCTCAAACCCTTCTTCTCCATTGTATTCCATTAACCAATTATGAGATAAATTCTTATTTTTCTCCAACTTCAACATTGCTTTTGGTGAAATATCACATATCCATGTCTCTGTAAATTTCCTCTTCTCAACTATTTTTCTCATGATAAACACTCTAACTTCATCCAGCATGGTTATAATGGGCTTGCATCTTGCTTCTAACACCCAACCATTCAAAGTCTCGGCCATATTGTTGTCCACAGCTTCACATTGAATTTTAGAATTAAAGAATGCTCTACACCATGTCTCCATTGGCCTCTCAAGTGTGTCATCTACTATTCCTTCACCAAGCTGCTCTAGTAGCTTGACATTCTCATTTAGTTTCTCTTCAAAAAAGCTCTTGGCATAAGCCCAAAACTCTTGTCTCCTTTCATCTTCTCTCCATTTCTTAGCCCACTGAGCATAAACGTGTCTTGCACACATCCTATGCTCTATTTTGGGCAGTTCCTCTTTAATTACAGCATCAAGTCCCTAGAAATAAGCACACATTTGGTCAAAAAAAAATTTAAGTGGCACTTGGAGTACTGTAGTCTCAACCTAACATAAAATGTGCACAATATTCAAAAGCAAAAGCATACATTCTGCATGTCAAAAATAATGCAGTATTCATCTCCATCACTCAAGGGCAAATCATACTTCAAGCATTTTAGGAACCATGTCTAGTTGAACTTGTTCTCCAACTCCACTACAGCCCATGCAACTGGAAACATTTGGTTGTTTCCATCCCTCCCACAGGACAAAGCAATTGTCCTTTAACTATCCCTTTTAGAAAACATCCATCTAAACTACGAATTGGTCTACACCCTGCAACCTAACCCTTTTTAATAGCATCAAAACAAACATAAAATCTCTTAAACTTCTTACTGTCACACTCCCTAAAGTCATCAGGCTTACAAACACAAGTGGTCCCTAGGTTGCTAGACTTGATCTCCTCCACATAGTCATGCAACCTAGCATATTCTTCTTTGTAATTAGAAATTAACTCATGCATCACCTTCTTCTTGACTAACCTAGCAACACAAAAGCTTATACTCAATTTCCACTCCTGCTTACATACGAACCTTAGGTCTTTAAGCTTCATATGAGGCTTGGTCATAATTCTAGTTTTAAGTTGTTTTGCTAGGAAATTACTAGTTGCCCTAGGGTTCTTGTTCACTCTATAACATTTGTGGGATGGATTATATGTCTTCACAATAAGGTTATTGTTGTTTTTCTCTATAGACACAAGCAATGTCCATGGACAAGCATTTGAACCAGCACAAACTGCCCTGACCCTTTTAGATTCATTCTTCTCGTACACTATCTTAAGCCCTTTAACTATGGCATACTTCCCTATTGCTTCCCTTACCTGTTCCACATAGATAAACAGCATCTTCAAACAGAAAATAGGCACTAATGTTGTTGGATCGAACTTAATTTTTTGACCATTCCTTCTAACTAAAGATGAAACTCGTTCATCCTCTCTGTC
Source organism: Bocquillonia castaneifolia (assembly GCA_948193215.1). Classification (NCBI taxonomy): domain Eukaryota; kingdom Viridiplantae; phylum Streptophyta; class Magnoliopsida; order Malpighiales; family Euphorbiaceae; genus Bocquillonia; species Bocquillonia castaneifolia. The sequence goes on from CANYLF014612838.1 coordinate 4,996, forward strand.
ACTCATGACCTCCACATCATCACTACTATCATAGTACTCACTACTATCAAGGTCAGACTCATCATCTGAATTGTCGACCTTGTCTGAAAGGGCCTTCGATACCTCATTTATGGGCAAGCCATCATTATTAGTGTTCTCCACCTTATTCTCCTTTCTACTCATTCTCTTTTTATTAGGATACTCCTTCACTTTCTCCCTAGCAACTTGCAATTCATCCTCTTCATCATCAGTTAAACAATTAATGGGCACAACAAATTCATCAAAGGTCTTATGAGGTCTGGTGTCAAGTTCTTCCTCACAATCACTATTAACATTATACTCTTTATCTGCTTGAATGCCCTCCATTGCATTTGTCATCACAAAGATGGAATTAGAATTCACCACATCAACAAATGGCTGCTGATTTCCTAAATTATCACTATCTTGGTAGTTTGCATTATCTACATGTTCAATGTAAAACTCCAAAACAGTTCCAGATACCATGAACCTACACATGTCAATAAGTTCCTTGTCACTTTGTACTAACACAAACTGCTTAGAGCCTCCATCCTTATAATAAATACCAGCTATTGTATTGTAATGCAGTTTTGCCCTTACATACTATAGTAAGTTAGGATATGACATTTCATCTAAATCAAAGTTGTCATTTACACAAGCCACTTCCCAACCCTGATACTGCCTTATGTCATTAACCCACACCAATGCACCCTTGTAATGAAAATTCAAAGCTATTTTAACAGAATCCATCTCTGGAACCTACAGTGTACAAATACATATATTAATTGTCTTTTTTATTTATCACAACTCAAACCATATATTATTTATATGAGATAAAAAAATTATATAATACCCATATAATATTCTTATAATATATTTGGTTAAAAGCATTTTCATTTTTGTCTTTTTTTACTCCATTAAAATAATGGTCCAAATCCTAGGTTTTTTTTAATAGACAATTACTTCAATTATTATTCTTTTTTTTAAATGCTAAGCCATAGGGATATGAATAGCAGATGAAATGCATTGTAACAACTTTGATCTCGTAAATTAAAAAATAATTTCTTTAAGTTCCCACTCATAAACAAACAAAATTGATAAAGAATTTACACCATTTTAATAGTAAAAGATATCACTAACCTTTTAAATAGAGAATATTATACTATGGGTGGTCCCTACACAGCAACCTTCATCTCCTTCTTCTTTACTGTGAATTAAGTGAGATTCTTCAATACAGTCGAATTCCTCCATTATAAGGTTTTAAAAGTATTTAGGTTTGAAATTTTTTTAGTGAAGTAATATAGATAGACCTCGTTTTACGTAACTATCAGAATTCGTAATTAGAACTACAATTACGATTTAGCTTTATCATTACATGTAATTTATACTTAAGTTTGAGTGTTGCTATCCACTAGTCAAATATTGCGGTTTCCATTTTTATCTGAAAATTTGATTTATAAAATATTTTAAAAATCATTTTAATATATAAAAAGTAATAACACACAATGCTTAGTCTATTTGATTTATACGCGTTTAACGACAATCTACAAAGGGGTCTACATCAATCAACCCACATAGTAGAGGGACTTGAATCAACCGATTTGGAGTTAAGGGGCCTAATATAAAAAAAAACGCGTAAGTTGAAGGGCTTGGATATGGTTTTTTCCTTAAATAAATAATACTGATAATTTTTAACATCCCAATATAGAGTGTGTAATTTACAACTAAAAAGTAAATATATTATAAGTTGATGATTAATTAATACACATTGAAAAACTAAATAAACTTAAGATAAAAAAAAACAATTCTATTATGATGTCTCAATTTGGGACATTAAATATCATCCTAAGAAAATCCCACTATTACTTTATTTTTATCCTACCATATAAGATGTGATTTAATGTTTGATATTAAGTATATAGAAATAAAAAGCTGAAATAAGTAAATAAATAAATTAAATCACCGAAGCATGCATATATATGCATGGAGAACAAACTACAATAGGCTAAGAATTGATCTGCTCAAAGAAATGAACATCAAAGAAGATTTAAGATGCTGAAAAATCTCACTTGCATGTACTCTTCTAAAAACACAAAATATATATCTTAGCAATGTAAATTAAAATCACCCAAAAATCAAAATACAAACATTGATCATAGAAAAGAAATATGGCAATAATTGATCATAGAAAAGATAAACAAGATTAAAGTTCAGCACTGTTCATTAATTAATTAAGCTTTTGATCTTGATGTAGCAGCATGTTTCACCTCCTGCTTTACAAGAAAGACATTGGTAAGAACTGCCGTTGATTGTAGAGAAGCCTTCAACAGTTCCAGACCCTAAGGGAAGGCAAAAAGATTGACACAAATTGTAACTATTAATAATTAAAATGAAAATGTATAGGATATGTATTATAAAGACAAGGACAATTATCCATGCCATGACATGTATATTTTTTATTTATGAACAATGACAAGATTTCATATTCGACCCCTTCCTCATGCTTATTGAGAGGCTCTACCTTCAAATTAAAGTAATGTGATGATAATTTACAACAACTTTAGGACTTGTCTAAATGAAAAAAATACAATCTAAATAAGCCATCAATATTTTTAGCGGAATAGTATATCATGAGCTAACTTTTATATATCACACTATGTCAAGCTCTAATTGGATTAGAAGAAACAGAATTTAATAATAATAATAATAATAATAATAATATGGTCTGAAAATGTAAACTCAAATAATAAAATGAGGGCCAAATTAATTAATTTGCAGGTAAGCTTGCCCTTGATATCGAAGTAAACATTTTCACTATAGTAATTCTTAAATAACAAGATTTGGAGAGAAAATTTCATATCAGTTCAGAAAGTATAGAGTTTAGAGAGGATTCATATCAAAGTGGTAGTGTAAGGGGTGGAGGGAGGGGGTGGCAAGGTGGGGCAGCCGCCCCCACTCCCGGAGACCCCCTGAAATAGGTATATTTGAGATCTGGGGTCATCTTCCATCGGTGCAATAGTCACCCTCCGCTATGGGATGTTACTCCGATTTCAACCTCTGTATTTGTTTTGATTTTTTAGTTTGAATGTAAATTGAAAATGAGTCATATTCTAAAATTAAAAAGAATGTCATCCATATGGATTTTTAAATGTATATTATGGTTGATTTTACTAGAAAATTTGAAATTTGTATAATTAATTGAAATTAGTCTTTTTGATCGAGAGATGATGGACTTAAAAATATGTATTTTTAGGCTTGTATTCTCGCCTTACTAGATAAATTTGGGACTTGTATAATTAATTAAAATTGGTCTTTTTGGTTGAGTAATAATGAATGTAAAATTCATTTGTATTTTATATTCGTAGTTCATTAATTCTAAGAATACAACCACACATTAGTTTTCAATTTTATTTATAAGTTTTAATTAATTATATATCAGTTTATTATATATCTTTATTTTATCATTTTTATTAATTGTTTAATACATAATCAATAAGATAATTAGATTATTTTTTAATCACCCAAATTAGAATAAATTATCAAAGTAGCTAACTCATTTATCACTATATTATGTAGAACAAATCAATTACTTAATTAAGTTAATAATTCATTTAATATTATATTATAACTAATAATTTTGATTATTTTAAATATTAATTGAATATATTTTAATATTTAGAAAAGTACACAATTATTATGTACGGTTTTGTTATTTTTCACTTAGGGACCTACAATTTTTATGATAAAATTTGTGATTTTAAAAACACAATATTTCAATACTCTATCAACTAATTATTACATTAATAATAAATTACTTAGAAACATTAGAAATTAAAATTTTATATTATATATAGATATAAATATTTTAATTGGTAGGGTATCAAAGTGTATCTTTCTACCAAAAAATGACATTTTTTTTATAAAACAATCACATATTTTTAAGTGAAAATGATAAGCCACATATATTTTTTATTTTTTTCTCATTTATTAATTTCTAAATTCATAAAAATTTTAAAAAAGAAGAAGTTAGAAACCCTTTCATTTACTACACTTTTTTTTTTTTGATAAATGGAGAGTATATTAACCACAAGAAGTGGAAAGAAAAACTCTTAGTGAGATTGCACATAAAGGCAACATCACTAAGAGAAAAACAAACTAATGCAATTCGAAAATTGCATCCAGAGATCTATAAAATCAATCGAACAATAAGGAAAAGATTTTACAAATATTTTGAAGAAAGAAACAGCCTAAGAAATACACTTCCTGATAGTGTCATTAATTCTTTCTGCTCACTCCACCTACTACATTTTTGCCAACCACCGTTGTCTTACCTGCACCCCTCCCCATACACCATACACTACCTCCGCCCCACTACTAGAATTTTCTGGCTCCTCCACTACATCATAATATAAGGGCTAAAGCCCAATAATTCAGTTTGCTTAATTTTCTACTCTCTAATTATTAATATCATGCAAATGCAATTAAGGAATTTGCAATATGAACAATTGAACACAATTGCAGTATGGCGTATGCAGCAAAAATAACACTAAAAAGAATGACCCCAAGGTATAGATAAACAAGCAAAACAAAAAACAATAATCTTATCTTGAATAATTTTGAAAACAATAATCACAACCAACCCCTGTGCATCAATTAAAAAAAAACTATAGAACCCAAGGTATAGATAAACAAGCAAAAAAAAAAAAAACAAGGATGAGCTTTCAATCTAGTTCAAAACATTATATCCTACAAAACAAAATAAAATAACAAAAAATTAGAATTCAGAATTAGAAAATAAAAAAATCAACTACACATCAACCGAAAATCAAATATTATATAATAGGCATTAGAAATGAAAAACTCAAAAAAATATAAAGCACCGAAAAGAATTACCTCTTAATTGAATAATTCTTCCCAACAGAAATTTCAGGGAAAATAGAATAGGAAAACCCTACTTTAAAACAAAAAAAAATATTAGTAATAAAATAAAGCAAACGATAAAAGCAACACAAAAATGAAAATCAATATTACCTTTCACAGTATTAATTTTTCCAGATCACAAATAGAACATGCAACCAGATTAAGAAGCCATCATTCATCAGTAGGCCATGTAACCAAAAAAAAAAAATAAATCAGCCAAAAATCAACAAAAAATCAATTATTATATAAATTCATTGTAAAATAAAGGAATAAAAGATCTATACATACAGAAAACAGAAAAGGAAAAGGAAAAGGAAAAGGAAAACAACAAGCTCTTTACCTCAAAAAACTATAAGCTTCCACCAAAACGATGATCTCTTCAAATAGAAAAACAATATGTTAATATCTTTGTGGAAGCCATTTAAAAATAACAACAAAAACTCAAGCAACAAAAACAAAAAATAATGAGATAAAAATCATGGCTATTTTCAGAAACCATAGCTATTTTAAAAAAAAAACAGAGATAAAAATCAAGAAATAATGAGTTTAGATCGTTACGCTTTCCATATAAGTGATGATTCTATATTGTTGAAGTAATCTCTTTCTCTGAAATATATTAACTATTAAGAGATGAAACTATAAAGAAAACCAAATCTTTGAAATATAAAGAAATTAATAATTACATAAAGAAATATAGGCTCAAGAAAGAAACCATAAGATGAGATGAAGAGAGAGTTAAGGGATTGGGAGATGAGGTGACAGAGAGAGGGTTAGGGTTTTAGAGAGTTGAAACAGAGAGAGGAATGAAGAGAAGGAGAGCGGCGTGAGAAATGGGGTGGGGTGGGATATTAGGGTTTATAACGAGGTATATATATAACTTATCAAAACGACGTTGTTTTTATGTCGGTTTGTTGGTTTGGTTTTCAAAATCATGACACCGAACCACAAACCTAAACCGCAAAATCTTCCCTCCCTAATCTAAACCTCCCTTTAATGGTTTCAGCTTCCGAACCGGACTTGATTTTCGATTGGTTTCGGTTCGGTCTGGCAGTTTGAGTCGTTTTTGCTCTCCCCTACGTCGCAGCCAAATTGTTAGATCAATTGTGACCATTTTACCGGCGCAATTTTATTAATTATGATCATAATTCCATCTTAATTATGTCCATTATACAGTCCATAATTAGAAAAGTGATTACATAATTTTATCATTTACGACCACATTTGTGTTTGTTGAAAGTATATTCAAATTATTCTTACAGTTGGTTGTTATTTTCATTATATTCAATAAAAAAAATAATAAAACAACTTCATTCATAAACTTCATAATGTTTTCATAGATAAAATTCATAAAGTTTACATACATATGTAGTCAAAAGCAAATAATAAATTTTACAAAATATGGATGTATAAGCTAATAACCACTAACTAAAAAAAATTGTTTATACCCATCTAAAAAAGAGAGCTTGTAGTCATGTGCAGAATCATATGTCTACATCCAAAAAGAATGGCAACAGTTGTCTTTTTCAGTATTTGTACAATTGTTGAGTGGCCTGCCACTACAGGAAATACGATAATTAGCAACAAAAATTTTGCAGCAAATTTATTTTTGCTGCTAAAACACTAATTTATAGCCACAAAATTTAAAAGTGCTGCAAATTATTAAAACTACTTTATAGCCACAATAATTATTGTGACTATTTGTTTGATTAATATTTTTTTCTATAACAAAAAAATCTTACTCCTATTAGTTGTTATATATTTTTAACAATAAAATAATGCTGATAAAACATTGATTTATTAAATTAAATTTTAAAAAGTGCTAGTTAAGATTCAAATTTTAAATAAAAAATAATCTAAATTTAGTTATTAAAACCTAATTTCGGAATTTACCAACTATTTTATTATTTTTTTTTTATTCTTAAATTTTATTTTATTATTTATTATATATATATATATATATATATATATATATATATATATATATGAGCTCTTAATTAGTTTACTCTAATAAAAAAATAGGCATAATAGCTTAGTATAGCTCGAGCTTTGACCAAATTTTCAAATATAGCCCCAACTTTAAATCTTGTCAATTAGTACCTTATATTTTGCGTTCGATGTCAAATATAGCCAGATGGGTGTTTCATCTGACATGACATGCTTAAGTGTCATTCTCTTTTCTGTTTGGCAAGAAACGTCAGATTGATTTGAAGCCAAATATATCCTGAAATTTCATATTATTTTCAAATATATCCCAAACTTCACGTTTAGTTTCAAATCTAGCCAATTTTATCTGACGTGTCTTGTCAAGTAGGAGAGAGAATAAAAGGTAAGGATGACTTGTCAGATAAAACACACGTCTGACTATATTTGACACTAAACGCAAAGTACAAGATACTAATTGACACGATTTAAAGTTGGGGCTATATTTGAAAAATTAGTCAAAGTTCGAACTATATTAGGCTATTAGGCGTAAAAAATAATCAAAATTTTCTTTGAATAATAACAACTAAAATTACATTGAAAGTGATATTTAGTATAATAAAAATAAAATATAAGGGATAAAATACATTTTTTAAATTCAAGTGGTATTTAGTATATTAAAGTAAAATACAAAGATAAAATGTATTACATCTAAATTTTAAGCAGTCGTGTTTTCAAACAATGGAGCTCAAAATTGTACTACTAAATTAGAACAACTGTTTACCGACATGGCAATTGATTTACAGGTAGCTAGCAGATTTTGAAAGAAACACTATGGGAAAAATGATGTACGTTAATTGTGAACTTAATTGTCATGCAGTAGTAGCTAGCAATAGCA
>CANYLF014614036.1:0-25601 GCA_948193215.1 Bocquillonia castaneifolia
CAAGAATCACCTCAAAATCGTCTGTATAAATAAAGTTATAATTTATCTAATACAACTGCTCCTATTCCCGTATAAATAGAGTAGTTCAAAGTTTGACATTCAAAACCCAACCAAATGGATGAATTTTCTTCTGAAATTTTACAGGATTGTAGAGAACCTCCTAAGGTTTCCATGGACATAAAATTCGTCCAATTTGGACTTGTATAACTCAAGTTATGATCAAAACACCGAGGCTATTCTACAAGGTATAAAACAGAAATTTGTACTTTGAATAAATTCATGTAATTAACCTCAAAATAATATTATTTCTACAAATTAATAAATGTTTCATACTTAATCAAGTCTTAATTACATGATTACAACTTAAAATCATGTTTTCCCCAAATTTCTACATGAATCCTAATTTAATTAAATTACTACAAAGAAAATACTTACCTCAGTCAAGCCCTAAACCTTCAATTATTCTTCACTTAATGATTTTCTATAATCCAAAGCTTTAAAAACAAGAAAAATTTTGATGAAAAGAAGATAAGGAGGGCTGAAATGAAAAGAAAGGAAAGGAAGAAGTAGAAAGAAGAAGGAAAGGAATGAGAAGAAGAAAGAAGTAGAAGATAAGGAGAGGAAGACTACGGGAGGATAAGATAACTCCACTAACTCTTTTTTTTCTTTTATTATTATTATTATTATTATTATTATTGTCATCTTGCACTTATCCACTCTCCCACACACCCTCAAATAAAATTCTATCAACCAATAAGCCTTCAATCAAACTTATGCTATAAATAACTCCTTTAGCTTTCCTTACAATTAGATCCTTATTCTACCCTAACTTTCATAAACTTTAATACACTTAAAACTCTTCTACCATATTATATCATGCAATGTATCACACATAATTATGATGCAAATGGCATGATTAATGATATGTTAATACATATTATTTTTTTTTTAATTTAAAATACGGCCGTGACACTCCTTGTGAAGTGTAAATTGAGGTCCAAAATGATATTGCTACAATTATAAGTAATGTCTCAATTAAGAATGATTATAAAGAATAATTATAAAATACAAAAATCAATATAATTTTGACACCATAATATACGAGAGAAGATAATAAATAAAATGATAAATAAATATTTTACGTGTCAAATACATATTGAGTTGTATTTTACACTTAGCGTTTCAGATGTAATGTATAATAAGAACTCATCAATTAAAACGTACATAAATAATAAAAAAATGACAAAGTTGCGTGAATTTTCATCCATCAATCATTTACTTGCTATTTTTCAGCATCAGCAAAATCTCATATTAAGACAAAATTTCCAGGTTGTATATAACATCTAATTTGAATTCCACAATAGCCTATATTTATTCTGTCAAAAAAAATTATGATGGTGGCATCCCTGGAGCCGATTCACCAACAAAGGCCCTAATCAAGTGGCATGTTATCCTCAGGTTGAAGAAGATGGCAGCAGCGACTACTGTACTTTGTACTTCCCCAAGTAAAATCTGCATTTGTTCACGTTATCTGAACAATGGGAGCTGAAATGCTAGCCATCTGGATAACCAGCAGTTAACGTCTGGTTGTGTAAATAATTCGCCGTCTCATAGTTTTTACCTTTCAATAACTCGTCGGCTATTTCTAAATTCACCAAAATCCTTGTCTGTGTCCACATTATAATCACGAGTCCTTCCTCTATCATTTGTTCTCCTTGAGGAACCATCGTTACCTCGAAATCCTCTATTTCTGTCATGGGGCCTATGAGATGATGATGACCTATCAAAGTCATCATTCCAAGAGTTCCTTCCGTCACCTGTCCTGCTCCTCGGTCTTCCCTTAGTATCTCTTGCAAATGCACGATCACCTTGGCTTCTGAAATTGTCACGGCTTCTGAAATTTCCTCGCCTTCCATCAGCTTCCTTCTTATTCATTTTAGACCTATTTCCTCGAGAATCTGACTCACCACTCTCAGATTCTGAACCAGCAAAGGAAGCATTTCTCGAATCAGAACTTCTCTGATTGTTCCTTCTGCCCAAACCTTGTTTATTTCTTTTCCTCTGGCTGGAGCCAAAATCATCATCTGTATCAGAATCAAGATCAACATCTTCATCTGATCCAAAACTTAATCTCCTTGATGGGCGAGCTGGGCCTCTACCTCTGTCTTTATGTCTAGCATCCGCAACATGACTAGATTTCCATTTCGGGTGAACTGAAAGTTCTTCATCTGAATCAATATCCAGTTCATCATCCTCAGAACCAGAGAAAGTTGCCTTTCTATGCATAGGCTTAGATGGCTTACTATATGGTGGAGGATTTTTCCTCCTATGAGTGCTCAAGTTATCATCAAAGTCTTCATCATCTTCAAATGCCGAGGTCCCTTGCTGAGAATAATTGCTCCGAGAAGCATTCCTTGAAGGATTGTTGTTTTCAGTATCTAGCTCATAACTATCAACATCGTCTTCATCATCAAAATCATCAAATCCCAATCCACGTCTATTAATATGACTAGGTTCAGAATCTTCTCTTTCATTAACTGCTGAAATTCTGCTGGCTCTAAGATCATCATCAAGCCCTCTAAAATTTCCTTCTTGAGCATGGGCGTCTAATGGAGAATCTTCTTCCATTGCTGCTGGATCTGCATACTCAAAGGCAGCAACTTCTGCCCCATCCGACTCATCGTCATCAAAGTCAAAATTCCAGGCATTAGAAACTTCTGCCTTGCTCAGAGTCTTCCGTAACCTTGTTTTACTAACATTCTGCCTATCATCCATTCCATTTTCAATAAATTCATCAGGTGGACGTTTGCAATCACAATGGAAACAAGCCATATTTCTCCTGTAGTTTAAAAAGTTGCACCTGCCATAGCATGTAACCAACAAGAACTATTAGGACCACTAGCCAAACTTCACCAACAAACAACAGAACACACTATAGAAGGATGGATTTACAAAAAAAAAAAACTTAGATTTAAGACTCTTCAAATTTTCTTGAATAAAATTTATGAACATGGATTTGAACATAGAACTTACTACATTCATAAAAAAAAATGCAATCCCAAATCCATACCAAGTAATATTCATCCAGATTGATGATCGTGACCCTTATTCATGATGTAATCAACTAAATGACAAGCTGAAGTTTATTCATTCATTTAAACTGAAATCACGCCTAGATATTTTCCATTATTTGAAATCCTTCTATCTGAATGTAACATTAATGGTATATACAAACTGCATAATTAGTTACACTACTCAATATCTACAAATGATAATTGGACTATTGGAGTCAACACAGAAGGCAGGAAGGAAATCATCCTTTAAGATTGGAAACTTACTCTGGGCATTCCCATTCTCCTGGAAGCAATTGTCTCTTTGGCCGCTTGGCATCGCATTGTAAGCAAACGGTATTCTTGGCAAAATTCATGAAGTCACACCTAAGACATGCATAGGAACATTCTTAGCAGCTAATATGACATATACAAGGACTAACAGCTGAATGCAGAAATCAAAAACTGTAACAAGAAGGAATGCCACATATACAAAGCTTTATGAAGTACTTTAGCAAAGCAAATGAGAAAACTAAAAAATCCAGCAGACGAAAGCTCTACAGTTGTAATCTCTATTTGAAAAAACATGCAACATTGAAAATTTAGCAACATTTAAACTGATCAATGACAATAAAAATAAGTAAAAAACCATAAACTATAACATACTTGGGACAGAGCCAATCCCCTCTTTTCATCTCAATGTCGTCACGTCCAACTCGTCTCTTTGGAGTAGGAGGAGGTTGCTTCACCTTTGGAGGGGGCTTTTTAATCACTGGAGGGGGGAGATTTGGGTCTATTGGAACTGCACTCAGCTTTACAACCTCATGAAGTAATTTACGCACTACTGTTCTGAGAGATTTTTGTTTCATAAGAGACTTATTGACTACCGATCCACTAATGGGATCAAACCCATAAGTTAAGAGAACTCGCATGACATCAATAGTCCGTGCTTCATCCTCTTTATTGGTTAACAGATATGCTCTTTCACAAGAGCTTCTCAAACTGCAGTTACTACAAACCTGAAATATGAATTGGCAGTCATCAACAGAATTATCATGGATAATTGATTACAATATCATCCATGCAGCGGTCATAATCTACATTATAAAATAATGCTTTTATTAGGAAAAAAAGAATGATGAGAAATCATAGTCCTTTCTCTTTTAAGCAATTCAGGAAGAGAGTAGGTGTGGGTGAAGAAGAAATTGGTAAGAAAATAAAACCAAAAGAACCAAAAACAAGGAACATAGCAACAGTATATGAAAAGAAAAGGTAACAATCAAAGTGCCTTCCACCAATTGAAAAGAAAGTCAACAAAATCGGGATAATCTTTTAAAGTGTGTAGTATGTTAACTCTTAGTTCAAAATATCAGTTTACATCAATTAATAGTCAACCGGAATATTAAAGTAATAGTGGACTATACAAATACTCTTGAAATGAACTGTAACTATATTAACAGTTTGAATATGTAATTTCATCAAATTAAAGCAGAGCAAGAGTGAGAGAGCCACGAGAAATGGTAAAATAGTTTCAAAGTGAGCATAGGCAACTAACACAAGAAACTAATACTTACATCACCTTCATCAAGGTGGACGTGCTTTCTCAAAAGTTTTGCAGAGAAAACAAGCTTCTTATCTGCACTGGGGCAACCATAACCTACTAAAACTTGAATATCCTTTCTCGACAATGACCTGAAATCAATTATTTGGCTCATCACATGTCATGCCAAGAAACTATCTGCAATAACATTATCTAAAAGCAGCGGCAACAACAACAAACCTAGAAAACTAACATTTTACTGACATCATTTACATAGGACAGTGATAAACGATAACTTACATAGGATAAAGTGATAAACTTAGAACAAAAAAAGAAAGAAAGAAAGAATCCTTCTTTTAGTTACGAACCTAAAGATATCAAACCGGTCTTTACCAAAATTGACAACAGCATTCTGCAGAGTCTTGAAATCCTTAAAATCAATCCCAGCATCATCACCACCATTACCAACTCCATGATGATCAAATCCCAAATCCTGAACCATTTTATCCTCATTTTTTCTCCTATGATCAAAGTAATTCTGCTGCACCAATCTTTCCATCAATTCAATCCACTCAGGCCAAGGATGCACAACCTCCACCTCATTTTTCTTCTTCGAAACTTCAACAGACTCATTACTTTGTGTCAAATTTAGACCAGAATCACCACCATCCAAAAACCCAGATTCAAAGCCTTGATTTTGATTGGGAGAAGTCAGTGTTTCCGGGTTCTGGGCAGTAAAGGGTTCTGGGTTTTGTTGCTGGTGGATGGGTTGCACAGTGTTTTTGGATTGGCGCCAAGCTCGAATCCTTTGAAGGGTTTCATCTTTTTGGGCGCGTTCACGTTCAATAGCATCAATTTGATCGAAAACGTAGCTCATGCGAGCAGAGAGTGAAGAGGGTTTTGGTGGCGGGTCTGGTGAGGAAGACAAAATGGAGTAGGGTTTAAAGGAGTTGTGTAATAAACTAAAGATTGCAACTTTAGGGTTTTTGGATATTAGGCTTATGCTTATGCGTCTCGTAAGAAGTATAGTGATCGGAGTACGTCCCATTTTACGAGCATAGGAGTAGCTATATCAAGAAGAAGAGGAACAAAGGCAAAAACCAGAATTTCAAAGTTATTAAGAGGGGGTTAAGTTCATATAAAAAAACAAAAGAAAGGGTTTAGTTAGCTTATTTTGAAGTGTTTTTTTTTTCCCCTTCAATAGGTACATGCAATTTTGCTTTTTTTTTGAATATATAAAACGATGTCGTATCTTCCAACGGGAACAGCAAAATGCTCGAGTGGATCACAGTCCATGGTAGGATCGTGAACCAACAAATCACACGTTTACAGAAAAATCTTGCTTAGACCATGGTTTATGGACCAATGTATTTATGACAAGTGGGACCCACATGTGAGTCCTACATATAGGATCCATCTGTCATAAACACATTGGTCCATGGACCATGATCTAGGCAAATATTTCCCTACGTTTACATATCATCATGTCTCAATTTTTCTAACAAAAATTAAAAAATTATCATAAAAAATTTACACAACTTTCCCACACGTGTCAATTTCTCATTGAATTGGACCACAGCCTCACCCATGGACAGCGGTCATCCAAGAATTTTCCCCTTCCAACATCATTCCGTATAAAAGCAGGGCTCAATTAAATAGTGCAAGTTACAGGGTTTCGAAAATTCAGCCTTATACAATCAAGTGGCAGCATCAACTCATTTACACCAGCTATTGGAAATTATGCAACTGTACAAGCTTCCACCGTGTAAATACCCAGTGGTTTGAAAAATTTTGTATTCATACAAACAATACAAGAGAGGAGATTTACGAGCACGTATTTCAAAACCATTCCACAATACACTTGGCGTAGAAACCTTTATCGGCAGCGACAACAGAGAGACCCTGTAATTCTTTTTGCACTTTTCGCCTCTCATAAAACACTGAGCAAGCAAGTGAAGTGCACTTGACCCCCGACTCCAAAAGCCAATCTCCTCCCCCACAATGCCGACATATCTGCAAGAGAATTAAAATTAAGATCACTGATAAATTAGAGAGAGAGGAGCAACTAATCCTGCCATAATCTAATTGAATGACCTTAATCTGAACACAAACTCAGTAAACACTATTGACATACATTATCAAATGCAAGAAAACATGCAACAAATTACTGCATAACCATTGCATTGAAGTGTAGCATGCAGAGTCACCACACGTCAAGAAATTATAGCTACTGTTAACCCCTGTAAATCCAGTATGTCACCAAAGGATGGATGGCCATTATACTTACAGCTGCCAGGTGTTGCATCTCCCTCTCCAATTTAGATGTCCTTCCAATTATTGCTGTTGCAGCAGCAGTTTCGTTCTGGGAACATTTGTTGCAAATGTGCGTCGATGCATGGACCAACTCACCGCATAGCACACAATGTCTTGAAAGATAGTAATAATCAATTCTAGTTTGCTGAGGATTTAAACCATATGATGGCCGCTTAGCAAAAGCATCCCTGCCTGGGCGAGGCATCTCTAAAAACCACTGGTTTAAGTCTGCCCCAACAAGCCCAAATACCCGCTGCAGTGCTGGAATTATCTGTTTGGTAATATAATATATATCATTTAATCTATAAGGAGAATTGATAGCCAAAAGTTCCAATGGATCCACAACCAGATCAACCAGGCGAGCACCTGGCTCTCCATGGATCACAACATAAGGCACACGCTCGGCATAGCGTGGTTCTGCCCGAGGATCTCCTCTAATGGCTTTTGTAGCCACAATTGCAGCTGGTGGAAGTGATGAAGCAGTCCTTGTACTGTAAGTGCCCAAGCGAACTTCTTTTGCAAAAATAAAATCTTGAAGGGACACTCTGCCAGATAGAATCCGTGTCCATTGACGTTGTAAATATCCTTTGATCTGTATCCAAAATAAGAAAATATCCTCTTAGAAAAGAAATATCCTAAATTCATAGGAGAAGCTCCAGAAGGAACAGAGATCAGGGGAGCCCTCATTAAATGGTTAAAAGATCAATGTAGATGGATGGTTTAGTAGATTAGAAAATGAATTATCAGCTTAGACTTTAATGTGCTGGATAAAGTAACAAGGTATAAGTCTACAAATTTCCACCTCAGAGATGTCCTGATGCTTAAAATAGAGACTCAGTGACTGCTCCATCATTTTGGCAACAGCCCCACAAGTATCTCTACGAACAGTCTCAATTCCTTTGGCATCAAAACTAGGTTCAATCTGGTCGGCGCTCTCATAGCTATAACCAACATAACGTTTCTTAGTAAGAAGGAAACATGGATGGTAGACTTTCTCCAGTTTCAATGTGACTGGATCTGGATTCATTGCGGTTACAGCAGAAGCAATCTCACGCCCAATTTGAAAAGATTCTTTGACAGTGCGCCCTTTGAGAAGAACAAACATGCTGAAAAAAATTAAATAAAGCCCAAACATAGATTAGACAATGCAAAACACAATGATTGCAATACCTAATGAAGCAACTAGGGTTTTATACCTGTCAGTATCACCATATATAACTCTAGCATTCCACTTATCATTTGCATTTACCAAAGAAATAGCTTTTTCCAGTGTGATACGGCCACACTGAACAATACTGTCAGCAAGCTCTGCACAAGGCATTCGACCACTAAATCCAGCAGCTGTATAACCATAGGTTACGTTGGCTATCAACTTCAAAGCAAGCTGTCTTGCATCAAATATCTGACAGATAATTAAAATTTAATGTATTAAAAGATCTGAAACAATGCATTATCAATCAACATAATCAGTACAATCAACAAGCTATACAGCAGCATGATAAGCAATGCAATCACGTCTTGGAGCAATCCATAGTAATAATGTCTATAATCAGATGCAGTTATAAGGATGTTTATCTTGCTTCCTGCAAGAATATGCCCACCTAGAATAGATCCATAGGATAAAATTAGGGGAGGATGTCAAGGAAGATGATCAGACTTCAATACCCAAAATACTGCATCTTTCAGTTTTTGTTCGCTAATAGTGGTTGCTGAAAATTTTCATAGTTAAGGAAAGATGAAAACTGTCCAAATGAAGCAGATATTTTCTAGCAGTCTGTATCTAAGAGCATATTGAACAAGCAGTTCAAGTTTTTTTCTCATTTGCAATCATACCCTGCGAAGAACTTGCTGTGTGGATGCCAACTTCTTCATTGCTTGTTTCACCATTATTCTGGTTGATAATATTTCTTCCAGTAACCGAGGCAGTATTCCTTTACGAACCTGCAAATGCAAAAAGAAATTATGACTTCTTTTCTTCTTTATATCGCCAACAGGAAAAGGTGCTACTCATAGAAACTATGGAAATGAAAATGACAAGATTACTGCATAAATAAAAGAAGAGCACCGGCCTACGCCCCTGTTGGCAAACCAGAAAATAAAATCAAATAGAACTAACTAATAAGCAAGTTACAACCCGAACCACACTCTGAACAACTACATCCAGCATCTATAATTCCCCAGGGAATTACTTAAGTTATGTACATTTAGTAGTCTCAATATGCTTTTCCAGTTTTACTAAGAAGTCCAGTGTTTTCGCACCAATAGAAGAAAACAGGACAGCTATGCTTGTAGACAAACATAGTTAGTAAAATGGCCTTTAATGCACTGCCACATTAAATTCCTGAGAAATTTCTGACAGACATGAACTTTGATGATTATTCTGAAACTAATCAAAGTGAAGTTGCCCCACTTAGTTAAATTCAAGTGTTTTTGGATGAAATCTATTACAATAATCAGTACAAGTTAAACATCATGAGACGGGGAAGTGAGAATATATAGTCCAACTCAACAAGTGTACAAGAATGGACATCTAGTGATATTGCATATAGCTTTACAAGATTGAATTTAATAAAATCAATGGCGGGGAGGAAGGAAAGAAGTAATTTCTTTGGAAAGGAAGTAGGGAACAAGTCTCTCAGAGACATAAAATCGGTGTGGAAGCATTTCAGTCAGCCATCTCTTTCTTTTATCTTAAACAACAATTATAATAGTTTCTGGAGTTCCACAGAGAACATATTAGAAAAAAACTAATGAATGCCACAAGTGAGTGAAGAAAAATTAGTAGAGTAACACAATTAATTACCTTCGAAGGCACATATGTAACACCATTTGGGGTAAGCAGTAATTTATCTTTCAAATCTCTTAGAACATGTGGATCTGGTGAAAATGAACTAACCCCCAGTGTATTTGCCTTTAAATTTGAAACATTTCCAAGACATGTACAGAAGCAAAGGTTATATCCTATTATCATTGATGGATAAAGAGACTGAAAATCCAAGACTACTACTGGATCAGCATAAAAACCAGATTCTGGTTCCATTACTAGGGGTAAGCACTCCATTGCAGGTTGAGAGGCAACCTGCATAAAACAGAGCAAAATCAACATTCAGGCAGATGCAGCCCAAAACTTAGGGATCAGTTATAAAGAAAAACAGAAAATATTATTCAATATAGAGTTTGATGTACAAAACAAGGAACCATGATCATTAAAGAGAGAATCCCAAGAAATATCAATCTGAAAATTCATGCTTTGCCACCCACAACTAAAACAGAGTTTGATAAGGAAGGAAATACTCCTCCTCAAACCCATGTAAACAAATAATAAAATTATGATAGGAAGAGTGCAGAATTTTAAATCAAGTGTTCAGGAAAAAATTTAGCACAACAATGTACTACAAGATCACAAATGATGACATTCTAATGAGAAATAACCTGTTGAGTCCCAGGAGAAATGGCCAAATAGTTCTGTGAATGCGCAAGTCTGAGAAACATAGATTCAACACGATACTGTGAACCTCGTGAGAGAACAGAAAAAAAGTCGATGCCAAATACACGAGCAAGCTCTGATGTTCTATTTATCTGCAAAACCACCCATATCAAGGTCAGGATCAGCTATCTGAACCCAAGGGATAGAATATGAATCAAGGGTCAAAAAGGAAAAAAAAGCAACAATTTTTGGTTACTTCTTTTCCTACTCCTAAAGCTCTCATATAAGTCTATATTTTCATCAGCTAGAATAACATTATGATTACTGTACTTCAGTCAGCTTAAATATCATTTTTCTTTCTTAACAAATTAGGAATGGAGAATATCAAACAGAACAAAACTATGACAGAGTTTAGATGTGTTGCAATATTTCCTGTCCAAAGAGTTAAGGTAAAAGCCCACGATCAGGAAGAAGTTTCAGACAAAGCAATTTTTTTAAAATGAAAATTGTGGGAAAAAAAATTGTAGCCACAACCTACACGGTTATTGAAGGTTGAATCCATGAAGAAACTAACACTATTTCAAATTAAACAAAAATGTCCAGCCCTGTCATTCAAAATGCTCCACATCATTCAATCAATTATTGGGATCAGCCCATGTGTTAAAAGTGAGTGGTACAGTGAAAGAACAAAAGCTGGTCTACCTTGAGTTAACTAACCTATTCCATTTTTTATTCACTAGAAAAAGGGCACTGATTGAATAGCATAAAACTACATATATTGTTTGTAATGTATCCTGTAAGTTTTAGCCACTAAACCTAAAAATGGCAACACATGTATATCATTGTATTTCAATTTTCACTAGTCTTACCATATCAAGTTGATTCATTATGTCAAGGTTCAATTTTGCTCTGTGTACCATGTGCTCAATACACCTGTATCTTGCTCTTCCAGGACCGCTTGAAAACCATTTTGTCAATACTCTGTATGGAATTGATGGAATTTTTTGTCGCAAAACAGCTTCAACAACTGCTTCAACTGTATACATGTTAAGCTTGACTTCGTTACGCATCAGCCTCCATATGTTAAGAACAACTCTACCACCAACATGGATGCCACTGGCATGAGTTCTGCCCCATTCATCCTCAATTACAGATTGCTCTACCAAAGCAGACTCTGCAACTAATGGTTCATGTGTCACAGCATCAAGTATTCCATCAACAGAAATTTCTGTTTCTCTGGCCCCTATGTTGGTTTCTAATGGTGTCCGAGAAAGGTTATTAAGCAAGCCAATGCCAAGATGTGCAGCCCTCTCAGCCAAAAAACCAAGAGAAGCACCTTGAATATCCCAACCCATTAAAATATCTGGATCAATTGAACCAATAATCTTTATAAAATGGTTAAACAGGTGCACCTCCTCAGAGAAATAAAGCACCTTATTTAGAGAGAAGCCATCAGAACTCCTGCAAGAAAGTTAAGTAAGAAATGCAAAATGTTATTTACCAAGTACATTTATAAAATAACCCAGGTCAGATTCTAGGGAAATCTAATTGATAAATTTAAAAGAAATATAAAAGTGTAGCAAGAAGTTCAAAGGTGTTCAAAGATAAAATAAAACGGATAATAATTCTTTTTGCAAATTTGAAGGCAGACCACCTTAAATGTCCTAGGCAACAATAACTTCAAGCAAGTCCCTGGCCAAAAAAAGCTAAAGTTCCCCATTAACCAACCATTAGAAACATCCTGAATGATTTGCAGCTTCCTTTTTTTTTTTTTTTGCCATTTTTGAAAACCCAAAACTCAACAAGTGTAAAGCATGTGGTTAAGTATCAACTCACTTACTCTATCTCTAAAGAATCTGACCAGTACATTGGGGAAAAATTACACGCAATGAAGATGGCCAATATAGAGAAAGACAAAAACAGAAAATCTCACTGTCAGTACAATAATGTGCATACCTCAGGTGAGATTCTACATTACTATGCAGAAGAACATGAACTTCAATAGCAGAATCATTGTCATTCTGGAAAGCAAGAACTACAACATTAACAGCATCAAATCGAGGATCTGGTCTTAAATCTCCTCTAGATTCAGCTTGAACCTGTTAGTATGATATTCCATCCAATCAACAATTAAGATTTTTTCTTACCAAAATACTAGATCAAGTTGTAGCAGTTGTCACCAAGGATTGATAAACATTCTCAAGGGCAACATATAACGATATAATCAAAATCATATCATATATGGTGAACCCTGCTTGTACTGTTATGAATACCTCTATGCTTAACATGGTTAGTTGCTGCCCTGCACCGGTGATAGCAGGATCACGAAATCCAATTTGACTGAGGGGAGTAGACCTGGATCTTTCATTTGGGCCTGATATTTGTGATAAATCTACAGAGCAATCACTGCATGCAACCAGTTTTGCATTATCTTCTTCACTATGCAATGGCCTCTGGAGCTTATCATGATTAGGACGACATTGCACATGAACATTTTGATGTTTCTGTTGTTGCACTTGATCCACTATAGGCCTCATATGAGATACAGAATGTGATTCCATGGAAACCTTATCCCCATGAACACACAAGGAGCCATGTGAATCCATCTCAGAACAGCCTGTAAAAAACAGCAAAATTAACAAGATTCCTAAAATTTTTTGGTTACATTCAAACGCATTTGAATGATCTACCTGGAATGGACAAATGTGCTGCTGACTGTATATCGGTCTCTCCATTAGCATCTACAAATCCATAACAAAAAAATCTTATATGAAAAATCAAGAATATTGGCAAGGAATAAAAATGAATTCTTGCTCATACCTTCATTACCACATCCTAACCATCTATGCACACAATCTGCAGAAGGGGGTGAATGGACAGGTGTCAAAAGGTACAAGACTGAGCCATCATTTTGATAGTGAGTAGGCACACCCATGATAGCTTGTTGCTGAACTACTTTCTTCTCCAGGCATTCCTTTACAAAAAATGGGAGAAGTTCATCCGATGCATTCTCTAGAAGTTTGAGGAAGCAAGGAAAGAAAAGAGAGAATGTCAGTCAGTGGTAATTTCCAAATGGTCCAAAAATGCACAAACAAATAAAAATTAAAATAGCTCAACAAACAAAATGCATAAAAATAGAGTATTGGATTCTAAGATTGTTCAAGAACTTCTCAGCCCTACATATAAGACACCTAAAACTCATTATAACCAAATTAAATTCAACACAACAAAGGGGAAGAGAATGACATGTGACAAAGAAAATGGAAAACACAACCTGAAGTTCCTAGTTTCTGGTCTTTATCAACAAGAGCAGCGTGACAAGAAAGAGCTGGTGGAAATGAAGCATTTTCAGATGCTCCATCTTTCCAGTCCAAGATGGGTGGTTTCTTGCTGAAGGTCATGCTAATTAAATTTTCAAGTCCTCTTTCCATACTAGCAGACATGGATATGAAGCTGTCTGGAAAAGAAAAGCCAGAGTCTCTCCCAAATTTTGTAGCACAGTAACTTTCATTCTTCAGAACAGTGGTGTTAGCTGGTACAGCCATTGCATTAGGATTTTCATAAGGAATTTCATTAAGATGTTCTGATGAAGTGCATCCCTTAAGGAAACTTCCTTTTTCACAGTCACCTCTTGCACACATCTGATTCTCAATAAGAGGAGCTGGCGAACTATATGAACCAGCTGCATTCTTTTGTGCCAATCTTTTATTATTTAAATTTATATCCTCAGACTTCAACCTGCGAGCTAATGAATCAGTCTTGGAATTGTGGATACTACAAGTTATCTTTTCTGTAGAGGTCACGCCTTTGCAGCCAAATTCTTCAACATTATTAGTTTCAAAATGGCCCACTGCAATTGCAGGCCCTAGCCTATTGGACTTACAAGGGAATTGTAATTGTTTCTTCCTTGTATCTGCAAGTGAAGGACCAGAAATTGCCTGCAGTGGACTATCACTGGAGGATACATGGATTGTGTCCATGCATGTGTGGTGACTAGGATGAATAGCTTTAAAATTGTTGCCCTCAAAAAAATCTGCATGCTTCTCAGTAACCAAAGGCCTAAAGTCAATAGTCCCAAGAGGTTCTTTGTGATGTTCATCATCATTTAGAGCATGCAAGTCCAATTTTTTTGGCAATAGAATATTTTCTTGTTCATTTTCTCCTTGTGAATAAACCTTTCTAACACCATCAGAACCACAATCATGCTGAGCAATTCGGCGGCATCGCTTTCTTCTCATCAAGTCCCGAACAGAGGACCCTACTAAATCAACTACTTCATGAACACCTGTGCCTGAATTTTTCATATGAGCATCAGAATGTTCTCCCTCATTTCCACCTATGGATTTATGGCAGCAATTTTTAACTTCAGCAACAGGTGTTTCAGCTATGTTTGACCCACCAGCTTCTGAGTCATCATTTTTCTTTTGGGCCATCGAGAAGGGTAAAGAACCCCATAATAGCTTCTTCCTCTTGAGCTTATTAGTGGTGCTGGTGTATGTGCCAGCAATCTCTGGTATGTGGTGTTGAAAATTTCCCTTGGATTCACCTTTAATCTCTATTTTTGATGAATTTTCAGAAAATCCGGCAATAGATGAGAGGAAGGCATCCCTTTGAAAAACCTCTGATGAACTTTGGCTATGAATGCTACAATCAATAGGATGACAAGCTTTCTCCTTCAAACCCTCTAAGTCAGCCAAATCTTCAATTGAATCGAGAATGTCCTGGCATTCCTTTTGGGATTCACTCTCATAATCTATGTTTGCTTTCTCCAGAACTTTGTCAATTGTTGCCTGTGAAAATGGACTCAAAATGGTCTCCCGAACAAGTTCATCATCAGAATTTATATCTTCATCTGCCTGAGAAGTGGCAAGCCACCTTAGAATGCCTAGAGCTTCTGAATCTGAAGCCTAAAAACAGATCATTTTAAAGAATGCTTAAACCGTTTAATATGCGAAGATGAAATGGAGACTGACAATTTCTTCTTCATCATTTATACTACATTTGTTCCTAAATAACAATCCACTTAAGGTTATTCGCACAGTTTAAGGATCCATTATATATTTCTTGAATTAAACAAAATATATTACACATCGACAATATTATCCTTCTATAAGAATACTTACTATTAGTTGATTAACACTATTATCAATAAAAAATGGGGTAAATTTGGAAAAAAAAATCAATCAATGCATTATTGATTTTGGAAAATGAGAATTGAAAAGGAACAAAGTCATATTTTATAAGTGTACAGTTATTTAGGAATGAAGATAGTTGGTAACAATGCAAGACATAAAATTATCATTGAAAACTAGGAAAGGATAATCAAGGAATCACCTTTAGATCCAACAGTTTAATTGTGCCATATGATACTACGTCATTGGTTGGCAATGTCCCTGGACATGCATCCTTCCTTTCTGCAGGTCGTGCATCCATCTCCTCTTGGTATAGACAATGTGCTGGTGATGAAGATGCTATAATGTCTCTTTCTGTAGAACACTTGAAAAGCTCTTCATTTGTGTTATCAACATTGATATTTATGTTTTCAACAAAATTTTCTTCATCAGTCGAAGATGTCGTTGAAGGCTGAGATTTTATATCATTCCCAACCAACGGTAAGTTTTCTTCAGATATAGTGCACAACTCTGCAAGTTTTGTCTCAAACTCAAGACCATTCAACAGAGTTTTCAAAACATTCTCAGGAAGCGGTTTTCCAGGATCTGGCGGCACAGCTGCCTCATGCATCCCAGTCCTTTTATACTCTTCCTGTTGTCACCACAAGGAAAAATTAACAAAGGAACAGACAACCAATATAAGAGTCCATGTACTGCATATAGAACAGTAATATGACAGATAGCAGGCACACCTCCCAAATAGGTATGAGCGACTGCACCATTTTCACATCTGAAGAAGTTTGTGAGAGGGATGTATATGTTTTAAATTGCTGATTAAGAATCTCTGTAAACCACCAATAGTTAAACAATTTTAGCAATGAAATCATGAGAGAAATAAGCTAAGCAGCATAACTGTGAAGCAAAACTGACCATCTACAGTAGCATCGCCTTCAAGTTCACTAATACTTTGGCGTTTAATGTGGTAAGTGCCTTGATCTGATAAAATCTCAAACTCACTTGGAAAGTGCCACATCCAATCACCTGGAATAGTAGAAGATATCCAAACTGGATAATCCAAAGACCCACCAGTATTTAAACCTGCCTAGTCAAAATATCCGCCACATTACACGTAATTATTAAAGAATACAACAGATATGAATATTCCCATTTACCCCATAAAAAGCATAGTACAAGAATAGAAACAGAGATGACCTCAAATTCAGCAGACATGCCACTAGGACCTTCCATATCCAATCCATGTTGACGACTGCAATTAAATCTTTTTGGCATGCAAGCAACAGGCACTGGATGGCGAAACTTAATCTTTGACAAATGAACATGGCCCATTCCATACAAGTTGTAGTCAATCTGGCAAAAAATAAACACAACAATCCATGCAGGAACTTACCAGAAACTGTAGTAAGAAAGGAATGTTCCAATGTTCAGATAGTTCCAATTAAAAAATCACTTACCAGAAACTGCAGTAAGAAAGGAATGTGAGCTTCATGAGGCTGCAAACTTTTATCAAGAACTGCCCCTCCCTGGAAAGTGGCATTGTATGTGTATATATATATAAATGAAGTCACTCTAAATGAACATAAAATAAATTACAAGTGAAAGAAATGCCACAAAAATTAGTGAAATTGGAAGGTTGAAGAGTTAACCAAAAGGAGATTGGCAGCACGAGAGACATCATGTGGATGATAGCTAAAAATTTGATTAAGGATTGGAGCAATGCAATTCCCAAAACACACACACACACAAAAAGAAGAAGAAGAAGAAGAAGAAGAACTGCAAGAAAATATGAAAGAGAAAACATTTGGATACAGGTAAATCTTGACAAACAACTCTTCTGAGGAATGGTAACCATAAAATTTCCTTGCTCGCACAAGACTGCAGCCATGCACATGCTGTCTTTTAGAACCGGCATTACTTTTAAGCTGCAAGTCAAGACCAAAACACATTCATATCCCACCTAAAGTATCAGAAATTTCAGATTAAAAAAAAGGTAGAAGTAAGAAAGCATACCTTCAAGGCTTTTTCAAGGGAAAGAGAGAAGGCATTTGTGTATGAATCAGCTGCATAATTCAACAAGGAGTTAAAGGCAACGAAAGAGGCATATAAGCTCAAGTAGGAGTTATGAAATGTAAGATTTTTCTATTTATACCTTGTTGATTGGGAGGAAGTGGTATATCTGAACAAGGGACATATAAATAAGGAAAAGCCTACATGATTGAATGTACACAACTCAGTTTATCTCACAAACACGATATGAAAAATTAATTAGTAATTAAAGTCTAAATAATAAACTTAAATTAATACCCTGTGAACATGCAAGCAAGTTTTTTGACCAGCGGGAGTTGACCCATAAATCCTTATTACAGGAACCTCATTCACCTTCCCACCTTCAGATGTTCAACAATTTGGTGAATTAGGATAAAACTAACATCAACACAAAACCCTAATTTCTTTACCTTGTTTTAAAAAGAAAAAAATTGGTTACCTTGAAAGCTACTGTAAGAAATGTCGATGCTAGGGATTGGCTGTGCCATGTAGTAATCCATTGATACGATTCTTACACTCAATATTTTCTCAGAATTCGACTGTGAAGAATTCTCCATTGATTTTGATTTAATTTATCATTATTTGTCTTTGATTTTAAATTTTTTTGTTAAAAAGAAAATTTTTGAATCGCGGAGATGAAGATGATTTTCATTTCGCGGTTTTTTTTTTTTTTTTTCCCTTTTCCGTTGTCCGTGTGTGAGTTACTTTATAGGCCAGGGAGAAGAACCTTCCACTGCACTCTATCCTCATTTATTTCACCTGTCGTTTTTAGCAAACGACAAGTAGGCTTCTTCTTTTTTTTCCCCTGCTTCACAGGAATGAACTATGGATTGTTCAATTCTGTTTTGGTTTTAATTTTCTAACCGTTTGGAATTGGAATCAAATCTAAACCGTTAATTCCAAATTTTATTTTTCCAGAAACGAAACTGGACCTTAAAAGACGATTCCAATTCTTAAAACCATTAGTTCAGTTCCGGTTAATAACCACCACCTAGTAATTTCTCACTATGACTATGAATACTTCCTATCAAGGTTCAAACATTTTTTTTAAACATTAATAGCCAACACAGGATTTCACCTACAGCAATTGAATATCGAATTTCAGACAGTTTAGTAGACAATCTTAGCCAATATTTATTTAGATGCACACTGTACTCCCTCTAAATTTTGACAATGGCAGAGAAGTAAAGAGCCATATTTATAAGCACCATTTATAGAATTTATTACCACAAGCCATATGTCCTTTAAAACATCTAACATGAATTACAACTATGTACTTGTAGTGCTTGAAAGTTGAAGAGACCTTATACATACAAGTACATTTGTATCAACTCACTGATACTAAACTAGAACATACATACAATGTTTATATTGAAACACTGTTGGGAATTCCTCTGCCTGTAAGTCCAACATCACTGCTAGGAACTAACAAGGTGTATGGCATTAAAACTGGACCGACGCGATTCTTCAATTCTTTATCTTTATTCATTTCTATGATCTTGTCCTCAATTTTTTCCAGCTTCTTTCCAAACTCTTTAAATGCCTCTAATGGTTTACCGTCCGTTGTCCATTCAGGCGTATCTCGCTGCCCAAGATACACTTCATCTGATGAATGCCTTGACAAAATTTCTATTAGAGAAATGCCAAGAACAGTCTGCAGCTGAGCAGTGATAGTTTTAAAGAAAGCCTTTGCAGGGTCAGTCTTAAGCTCCTCATATTCAGGAGTGCCTTTTTCAGGTAAGAACCTGCGGCTTAAGCTAGGACGATTCGGGAGGTAGCCTCCATAGGGGTATTGCCCAAAGTTGATTGCTGCATGGAGAGCAGATGCTATCCATATGATAGTGGTGCATGATTCTATTAGCTCTTCTCTTGTCTGCATTTTAGGCCACCAGGTCTCATTTTTCTTGTCACCATGGCCCTCCTCCCGGATTTCCTTCCACCACGACTGGAGTTCAGGATCCTTTTTAACCATGTCATCTGTCTCGTAGTAGAAGGAGCAGTAGTCTTTAACCCATTCTCTTATTGCTGTCCATATCTCAAGTCCATCAACAGCATAGGGATAGTCTTTTATCAGCAAGCGGATACCATGTGGGGAATGAGGATCCTCAACTGCAATTCCTCTGAGCACAAAAAGAGGTAAGGTAATCTATAAGTGATAAGAAGCAAAACATTTTGCACATCATTTATGAGTTTACTAAAGTTTACCTCTTCTTTAGATCCTCAGGAAGTGCTTGCTCGATAAAATTCCAGCTTTTGTAAGCTATTGATGTCATTTCCATAGCATACTTTCCAGGAAAAACAGTAAATTCAAGCAACCCACCAGCATTAATAAGAATCTGTCTAGCAACAGCGTTTATGTTCATCGTGTCACGGAAGTGAGGGTGCAGGAGTTTGTATATTGGATGAAGCACACTTAGATTCCTATTTGTCGCTATAATAAATGGCTCAATTGATGCATGAGTGTGCAACCTGTCAAGAAAATACGAACATTAGGAACTCGTCTAGATATATTAAGTAAATATCTCTTCATTTTAATAGCCTGTTTTTCTTTCACAGAAGGCATACCAGTGGCTGATGAGCTGGTGGACGCCAGAGTCAATTACAGCCACATAAGCTTTAGCTAGTTGCCAAATGGTACCTTCAGCAGTACCCTCTTCAGCTGGCATGCATATTTTGTTAATGGCGCCAAACTCGTCGCCCTCAGGATGAGGCAAGCTTAATTCAATTGCAACTGGCTTCAGAGTTCCATCTTCTTTCAAAAAAAGGAGTGTCCTTGATGCATACGTCTTGACAGATGTTTCATTTATCCGCCTCAGGTATGGCATCACTGTATCATGGTGATCTAAAATGTATAGCCTGTTGTTTTTGAGTGCCTATCGATCAAATGTTTTGGTTGCTTTAGATTGTGAAGCCAATTGTCAGGAAAAAAAAAAACAAATAGAGGAATATTACCTCGTGGATGGTCAGTCCATCTAGGTTATGCTTAATGTGCTCTTCAGTTATTTTACTGTTTTGATCACCATAACTTTTGCTGTTTAGCTTGCTTTTAGGAGGGAATTCCTAGAGTCAAAGTGAAGTAGACTGACATGAGCAAAAACAGAAAAGTAACATGCTCTAACTGTTGAGTTAAAGGGAAGAAACAAGTGTTATTTAACATTTCATATGTCAAACTTTAGGATATTGTAGAAGTTGATCAAGTTTCTATGTACCTTAAGACGACAAATGATGACAGGATTCACACCGGCCAGCATTTCTCTTCCAAATTCTTCATCAGTCCTCCAGGCAGTCTTGCTCTCTACTCGAATTGTTAGTAGTTACAATAAAAAAAATGGAATGAGATACAGTGTAAGAAGATATATTATCAGAAATGTAATCTGTACATAGTAGCAAGATTACCTTTAATTACTTGAGGCATCGGAAATCTGAAAGTTCCCTCTCCATCAGTGCGAAAAATTTCCTTAAGCATCTCCAGTGGAACATTTTTAAAAATATTATCTAACAGGGGGCCTTCAGGCAGCTTAAGCCCTCCTTCATAGAGTTTTAATAAATCATCGAAGGAGTCAAACTCATTAGGAGTCTTGTCAAAAACAGCTTCAAGCTCAGGCCTGATGAACTGAGCAATGGATTTCAGTGCATAAGCAAGAAAGTCATCCATCTTCAAGTGACCAAATCTTTCATCTCTAGGAACATAAATGTTTAAGCTCAGGAGAAGCGGTAGTCTGGTTTCGTAGTGCGGATCTGCTTAGGACAATGGCATACAAGAAATTCATAAATGACCATAACCAGAGTATAAATTGTGATTTTCCTCAAAAGTGCATTAATGAGAGTAAAGCTCATAACTAATAATAACCTGATTCTGCAGGTTTTCGGCCTGTTCTTCCTCTGCGAGGATAGGGATATTCGGCAGAGCCTCCAAGAATGGGGCGGAAATACTTTGGACCCTTCCCAGGATCTGTCAAATCATTGTAATAAGCATAATCATAAACACGGTCCCATTCTTGGAGCTCTTTTTCGCCATCACCTTTCAAGCTCACCAGTTCTTCCTCCCTGTACTTTCGCAGCGGCATTGGTGTGTCATGAGGCAGATAAGACTAAGCAATCATAAAAAAAAAAACACTTATCAACTCAGTTATACACATAATAACCTCAGAATGTTATGGTAGTCGGTTATTACATGATTAGTGAAGAAAATACGGTCTTTCTTGTAACGTTTGGCAGGGTAAACCCAAGAGTTGCAGACAAAATGGATTCGACCTTTGCCAGGAACATCTTCAAGTGTGAGAGTTTTAAGGTAGAATTCAGAATGATGATTATTTTTTATTATGAATGCTCCTGGAATTCCAATCTCATTATCCCAATCAAAGGTAACTTTGTAAGCTGAATCACCAGCTGTCAAGGGAGTAAATGTAGAAGTAATCCAATCTTCCAAGTATGCAGGCTCTCCAAGTTTCTCTTGCAAACCATTCTCTGCGTAAGCATACCAATTTCAACTTTATTGTTATATGTGGCAGTCAGAATTTATGTATAACCAAAGAAAATATACATATCTAATCTAATTCAAGGCATAATTCTATGATTAAATATTAACATTAATGATTGATTAAACATGTCCATGATGGACCTTCTCTTCTCTTCCATACCCCACTTTACATAAGAAATTATTTATGATTAAAGCCATCCTTAAACTACAGGATATGAAGTAGTTGCACCTCTCAACAGTTGGTCCAAATAATTAAAATTAGATACGGTAAATAAATATATATATATGTATTGTTAGTACTATATATGTGAAACAAAAGAGGAATATAATAAAAAGTAAAGGGTGTAAATATGTTTTGCTGTCCCATGAGAGAGATGATATCAATGCAATGGACTGACTAAAAACTTTATGCCCTTGACCGGTTGTTGAGACTTGAGATTGAGTAATCCACCTAGTGGACCTTATCTGACAATTCTTTCATCCTTTTAATCATTCCCATTAAATAACATAATATAATAACAACAAGGCTGTGACTTTATTAGTTGTCACAGCCACCATTCTTAATTCTCACCAAAACATATCAAAAAAGAACAATGATAAAAGTGGGTCATGACTCATAATAATAGTCCACTTTCTGTGAGTCACTGTGAGGTTAATTTGAGAGTTCAAGTTTCCAGGTCTTGATCAAATGAAAGAGAGGAATCTTCAAGAAAACTTAAAAAAAAAAAAGAAAAGAAAAAGAAGATGAAGCTGAAAAAAGAATGTCTTGTAATAGATGTATGGCATAATTCTTATTCTTTTTCGACAGTATGATTCTCCTGATAGTCAAAGTCAAGAAAATCAGAAAACAGATAACCAATTTTCTCCTGCTAACAAGATGATCATATTAATATAGAATAAAGAACATATGAAATACTTAAATAGAAAAAAAAAACCAAGAATTTGGTTTTATCAACCAAAACAAAGAAACATGATCTTCTTAATTTTTTTTTTAATCAAGTAATCATATACAAGTGGACATCAGAAGTAGTACTAGAAAACAAAAGGAAATTAACTCACCAGCAGGGTTACTGTTAACAGAGCTAATGAGCTGAAGAGAAACTCCTTTACCAACCAATTCATGAATACCATCAAGAAGTGAACCATTAAAGTCATTAAAATCTAAAACATTTTTTTTCATCAAAACGACACTGCCGATGATCTTCTTTTTATCACAGCACTCTTCTTCACCATCATCAGCACATTGCATCTTCTTTTTACCATTACTGCTGTCACCGCCAGTAAGGGCATCAACTATGTTTTGAAGCATGGCTTCAGCTATACTAAATAAAGAATATAAATTTTTGCAGAAGCGGGTAGTGGGTACTAAGGAAATTAACCTATTTATTTAAGACTGGCTTTAGATGTGTGTAAAGATACATGGGCTATGATTGGCTTTTTATAGGAGAAGAACAATAATAACACATCAGCCTATGGTTAAAACCAAGCTAGCTCCTGCACTGACTCAGAAGTTTCACTTCTTCATATTGGATAAATTTTATTATACATGGTTATTAATAAAATAAAAAATTGATAGAAAGTTGACGTGTAATTGATTATTAAATGAGCAATTACTATTTTTTTTACTAGTATAGATTGATATAAATAATAAAATATGTTCTACTTTGAAAAAAAAAAAATCTCGAATTTCAGCATCGCCTCTGCCTAGAAGATGATAAAAAGATTCTTAAAAATCTATAAAAATTAATGTCAAACTCTCTCGCAATGATTTAACCGGTGCGGACTGCCTTTAAATGGATTACTCAGGTTCAAAGCTTTGTGATACCAAAGAGGCTAAGAGGACCTATAACAAAAAATTACTATTTTTTTTGAGTTGGAAATTACTATTATTACCATTTTTTTATAAGTACTATTATTAGCTTTGATTTTATTGCTAAGTGTAAATCTTTGTATTTTGACGCTAGTTGGAAATTCCTATTATTATTTTTAATTTTATTTCTAAGTGTGAATCTTTGTATTTTTACGTGTGATTGGCTTAAGAACTCATCAAAATGAATGGTATCTGAGGTGGAAAAGGAAAAGGTTGCCTTATTCTACATATTTTATGTTTTTCATGTCATACTTTCTATATAGTATTAATTACGTGAGACCTATATCTTGAGCTGAATTTTTATGTTTTTATTGTGTTGAACATTTCTACTTAATTCCTTGTTTCAGGAATCATTCAAATTCAACTATAACACTTAATCTTTGGTGAAATTATTATGAATTTATTTATATTAAAATTGATGTCAATTTTTATATGTCTTCTTATACTGATGTTAATTTTTATAAAATTCAGATAAAATTCACTTCAAAATAATGTGTCACATAAGGATAAATATCTTTGAAAATGAAAATATAGACCAGATGTTAAAAATAATGGTTGAAAGATTCTTTAAATGCCAAATAAAGTAAAATGACCAACTAAAAAAACATAAAAGTTCAGATCTAAATATGAGTTTTTCTTATTAATTAATGTACTAACATTTCCCTTTCTTCTGTTTATGGATGGAATCACATTCATTATACGTGTCTCAACTAACTACTAGATTAAGCCTTAGAAAACAAGGTACCATCTTCATTATCCACCGTCATCGAAATATAAGCAGCCACAAAATTTTAGCTTTTCCATCAATTTCACCCATAATGGTAAACTGGGAAAGAAAAGCTAAGAATTCTCATAAGATGGATGTGCATTAAAATATTAAAAACATGTTAAAACAATGGGTTGAGTTAGAAAATATATATATATATATTTTTTGATTCTAATAAAGCAAACTATAATTGAAAACAAAAGAAAATGTATATGTTAGTGAAATAAATCAATTTGAATATACAAAGTGCTTTAATTTGCATGGAATGATTAAGCATCGATTAAGTACAATTTGATATTGCTTTTCTCGGTTATACATAATGATGGATTAGCATAAAGTAATAGGGTATTTTAGTAATATCATGAGAAGACATTAGGGAACGAGGGGTCCCTATAAATATATGCTATTCCTCATTTAAAAGGTAATTCAACACCACTCTACTATATCTCTCTCCCTCTCGTTTTCTCTATATTATCTGTATTCTCATGAATACTGACTTAAGCATCGGAGTGCAAGCGGAACCACCCAGTCCTACCGTACTCTGATCCTCATTTTGTCTTGCAGGACCCACTAAGAGGACTGAAGACCCAGAATGGAGAACCTAGTTCCATCAATGATGCGGTGAGCGTGGAAACAGTGACCTGAAATATTTTAAAAATGCCGCTCTGACACCTCCGACAATCAAAAATTATGCTTTAGGTATCAAATCGAAGCTAAGGACGAGCTTTACCCAAAAATAAATAAATAAACAAACTCATCATAATTTCACCGGAGGAGAGAGAAAAAGCCGTAGGAAGTGGCTGCCCAAACGGGAATTCTGTATTCCCATCATTTTCTTGCAAATCTGACATCAAAAATGTGTTTATCAGCCTCAAAAACCTTTGGGTCAAGTGAGAACTGAAATTTTCAGTGGTGTTTTGATGGTGATCGGAGCTGTCTGAAGTTTATGCTTCTTTTTCAGATCTACCGTTTCCAGGAGA
>CANYLF014618666.1:0-20767 GCA_948193215.1 Bocquillonia castaneifolia
TCTCCAAGGTGCGAGTAGTTTGTAGAGGATTACCTCTTGGTGTACAGGCTTTAGTACTCCAGGCTGGATTTGGCCCTCTTCTTTCCACATTTCCTGAGAATGTGGATGAGCATGTGAGCTCCCGATGTGATCGTCGTTCCACGAGGGCATTGATGGAGCGATGGTTTGACACTACCCACACATTTCAGCTGCCATGTGGGGAGCATACTCTGTCTCCAGCTTCTTTTTCTGCTATCACTAGATTAGCTTGTACTGGTGAGTGGATCTTCTAGGATGGAGGGATATACTCTGTCCATCATGATGTTCAGAACAAGTATATCTTTCGGATGTTAGGCATGGTTCCTGGGTGGAAGAGCTTCAAGAAGATATGTGTTGATGCATTGGCCAGACACCTCTCGAGTTATAGGCCAGAGTTCGACTGGAGTTTTAATCAGATGGCCTGTGTCTTCATTTTGTATCCGCTGGGTAGAACTATTTTCTGTGATACGAACTCTACTATCAACTTGCATTGAGATTTTGATCAGATGAGCGGGTATGACTGGGGCTGCCCCGCTTTGGCCTATCTATAACTTTACATGGATAGGGTTTCTCGTGGTGGTGTGAAGTTTTGCGGCTTTTGGCATGCCACTCATATGAGTTACTTTGGCTCTTGCTTTCCTTGATTGCTTTACTTGCTTTATGCTCTTCTGACTCTTCCTTTGCAGGTCTGGGCTATTGAGTTGGGCTTGATTTGCCAGTTCTTCCCACTGGAGCGTCGATATACATTCCCCGTCCTTAGACGTTGGGATCTATAGTGACTGTGCATTCATGCTGCTGATGTTAATGGTCATCACGTGTACCTTAACTCGTTGATCGCTTCTAGGGTAAAACAAATGAAAACAAACTTGTTAGTTCAAAGCAATTGACATGAGTTTGAAATACTTACCTTGGTTCTTTCTATTTCAGCTTGACAGGGGATGGATGGGACCAATGGAAGGATTGCCACCCTATGTCATTGCATCCTTGCCCAAGGATGATTTGAGGATTCTCCAGGAGGTTCCAGGACTTAGGATGTGGTTTCTGGGAGAGAGGACTCGACGTCAGTATATGACCGGCGTTCGTAGAAGGCCTTGTGATCCTCCTATTAATATGTTCTAGGGACACGAGCTGACGAACCATACCCTATCTGTAGCTCTTGATTGCTTTGAGTGTACATCCTTTCTTTCTCGCTCTAAGGATTACACTTCTTTCTTGCGTGCGAGGTGCCTCCCAACTTTACCTTTGTCAGCTAGGATGCTTGCTAAGGTAAGATGAGACCTTTTCTTCATTTTTCTGATAACAATTTGTCTTGGTTACATGACTCACCATCACTTTCTCTTTCCAGATATTTATGAGTGTTGTGACCTTCTCCAGTTCTGATGAGGATGAGGATGGTGGAGATTCTGGAGGCTCTGATGGTGATGATGATTATGCCCCCAGTCTTGGACCGGTTATTGCCCCCGGGCCAAGTAGGAGGACTCGTGCTTCCACTAGAGGAGCCATGCCTAGTTCAGAGGCTGCTAGATCCTCGTCCATCCCACTATCCATCTAGCAGTCAAGGGGATGTAGTGCCAGGCCATATTAAAGAGTATCCTGGTCTATTAGTTCATCATAGGACTGTTGCTAGTCTGGTTGAGCATACCTTCCATCCTACAGCTGATCCCTCCATTTCTTATACAAATGGATGTATTCATGTAAGTCATCTCGACATTCTTTCTTCATTTTACTCCTGCATCTGGATTCTAACTCTTTATTCACCCACGTTCCTATCGATGAGGTCTCACGACTATCCTCATATTTTCAAGCTAGCAAGGCCCATCTGGTGGAGACTTGTGATTCATGGAGGTAGGCTCACAGCTTTTCTTGTAGGATGGTTGCTGAGTTGAAGGCTCAGCTTGTAATATTGGATATCTCAGCTAAGGGAGCTGGTGGAGCTCAGACTAGTGAGCAGCATGCTGGTGGTGAGACCAAGAGTCAGCCAGCTGGTGATGATGAAGAGGACTCTGAGGAGTCTAAGGAGGAAGAGGAGGATAAGTAAATGTCCATGTTTTTATATTTGAACTTGTACCTTTATTTTATACACTTGATGCAAATATGTGGATGTATGCATGATTGTTCAACATTATATGTGTATGTATGTATGTTTCCTATACTGCTATTAGTGAATGCATGTGAACTTTCTGGCTAATGCATTTTGTTATGCATATGATTTTATGGATTTATGTATGCATGTATTGTCTTTTTATGATTTCTAATCATGTATGCATGAAATGTTGTGCATGGAATCCTCCTAGAACTAAAAAAATTTGCATCGATTGTTGAATCATTGAAAGGAATCGAGCTAGGGCCCAACACAACTCAGGGGAGTGGCGTTTGCCACCAACACCACTGAGGGATAGGCGTTTGGTGGTAACACCACTCTTCAACTGGCGTTGGTCCATAACGCCACTCCTTCATCCTCTGGCTCTTCTCTACAATTTTTCACTCTATTTTGACTCCTTTTTGAACCAGGACTTCCTAAGACTTTGTGATTTATAAATAGAACCCTTTAGGACAGCTTTAAATCATTAGAAATCATCAAACACCCTCTTCAGAAGTTCAAAGATGTTCTGAAAGTCCACAAACACTCTTAGAAAATATCTAGGAAGCACGGAAATGGAAACTTGGAATTCCTTAGACCAATACCACCTAGCAGAGTTTAGAGCTTTCCTGAATTTCTCATTCGATATCAAACTCCTCGATGCAGCTTCATAATGCTGGAGTACCAAACACCATGTCTTCCGCTTCAACGGAGTTGAACTATGTCACCTATTTGAAGAATTCGAAGGCATCCTTAATTAACTGCACTATTCTAATTCTCCTATAGCATTGCCCTCTGCTTATAATCAAACTTCAGAATCTCTCCTGACTCAACCCCTGTTGGAACTAGGGAGTTATAAGCTAAAGAATAGCTGATCTTGGCAAAGGATCACGAGCTTCTGCCTTTATGCCCATTTCTTGTTAGTTTCTACTAAAGGCAGAGGTAATTTTCAGATTGCTCATGTTCTGGAATAGGTTGAAAGTGGTCATAACCCCTTCCTTATCATCTTGGTTGAAACCATTGTTGGCCTAGACTCCATCAAGCATACTCAGCGCCTTCGAGGTAGCCCATTACTCCTTCAGGTATGCATTCCTTCTTTTTCTTCCATGTCCCATTCTATTGATCTTAACTAATTCATGCCTTTGAGAAACCTCTTTAATCAGATCTGGTTGAAGGAAAAGCTAGGCATATTGATGCCCCCAGTGAATCCTATAACCTACAGGCCTCGACAGTTTCAAGCTAGAGGACATGTGTTATCCAAGGTTGAACGTGCTGCATTAGAGATTTCTAGTGGTTGGACCAACTTTCTCCTATCCAGAAATGAAGAGTTGATCTGCTGGCATTGTCCATGGTGGAAATTGAGCTTCGTCACTACCTCTATGATAGATAACTGTATGCAGATTGCTAGCTTTGGTACTATCACCTTCTATACCCCATCTAGAGTTTGTAGGCAGTATGGCAGGGCTCAAAAAATATTGCATCCTGTTCCATCTTTCACTCCTTATGCTGTTACCCCATTCTTCTTGAGGGAGATTCATTCTCGCTGGACTAGTAGATCTTTTGTAAGGAATCTGAGCTTCACCCAAGGACCAACTACTGATGATGAATACAAGGCTTAGGTTGATCTGGTAAGTGTTACTGTTGACCTGTTCATATCTTTGCAGATGTGGATCTCATGGCGTGGCTTTATTATAGGCTGAACTAACTGATGATGAAGGCAAGGGTGCTGAATTGTATACTACAA
The DNA here is from genome assembly GCA_948193215.1 of Bocquillonia castaneifolia. NCBI lineage: Eukaryota > Viridiplantae > Streptophyta > Magnoliopsida > Malpighiales > Euphorbiaceae > Bocquillonia > Bocquillonia castaneifolia. The sequence continues at coordinate 3,843 of CANYLF014618666.1, forward strand.
GCAACAGAAATAATGCAAAAAGAGCAAGAGAGGATGCAAGGAAGGAAATGAATGCAAGCTTTGATAATATCAAGTGGCTAAAGAAACACAAGAAGAATTATTAGGTCTTATAACCATTTCATTTATTCATGCAATGTTTTAACTTTTTAGATATGCAGACACAGAATCAAACACTATAAGGAAGTTTGACACTCTTCTTTTGCAAAAGGTTCATTTTATTAATATTAGCATAATAAGTGTACTTTAGCTTTTATATTTGATATTAATGCTTCCTTACTTTCTTCTCTCATTGCCTTAATTTTTGCATAGACTACCTCTTTATGAGGTTTTCACCCTAACAGGCCTTTTTGCCCTATTTTTTTTTTTTTTTTTGCTTAGAATGCCTTTTTGGAAGGTTTTCACTCTAGTGGGCTCCCTTATTTTGCATGAGCCGCCCAAATGGGTTTTCAAATCATCAAGATTTCTTATTTTCACACATTGTTCTAAAGGTAGTATTTTTTTAAGATGATCTATGTTTATAGGTTGCTCAAACTCGTTCTCTTCTAGTTATGAAATCTTCACAGCTCTCTTAGACATGATCTTCTTGACCAGATACAGACCTTCCCGGTTTGGCTTGAACTTCCCTCGAGGATCAAATGTAATGGGTCTGGCATACTTCAATACCCAATCTCCTTCTTTGATTGGCCTGACTGTGACTCCCTTGTTGAAAGCCCTTGCTATTCTCTACAGATACACTTGCGTATGATGGAGAGCTTTCTTCCTTCTTTCCTCTAAAGACAACAGCTGCTTGTATCTCGCTTCAGCCCATTGTACCTCAGGAATTTGAGCTTCTAATACCACTCTTAGTGATTGAACCTGGGTTTCAATTGTCATTACTACTTCACCTCCAAACACCAATGAATATGGCATTTCCCCTATTGCACTTCGCACGGTTGTATTGTAACCCATGATTGCAAAAGGTAGTTTATCTGCCCAATCCTTGTAGGTCTTCACCATTTTAGCCAGGATCTTCTTAATAGTCTTATTAGTTGCTTCAACTGCCCCGTTAGCTTGTGGCCTATAGGGCGAGGACTTGTGATGCTCACTTCTTTCCTCTTCTAGCAGATCTGCAGTCTCTCCCTGGAATTGCACACCATGTCTGAAATGATGTGATGCGGTTTTCCAAACTGGTTGATGAGCTCCTTATTGATAAACTCATCCTTACCCTTTGCTGTGACCGTTGGTAGTGAGATGGCTTCCACATACCTCAAAAAGTATTCAATGGCCACTATAATGTACTTATGGCCATTGAAAGCTGTTGGCCTTATCTTTCCAATGATGTCTATCCCCTAAGCTGAAAACGGCCATGGAGATGTCAAGTTGTGAAGCTCGGTTGGTGGCAAATGTATCTTATTCCTGTGCAACTGACATTCATGGCACTTTCTGACCACGTTGATGCAATCTCTATCCATTTTATCCCAATATAATCCTTGTCGAACTATCTTCTTTGCTCAAGTATGTCCACTCATGTGGGGTCCACATACTCCTGCATGAATCTCCTTCATGACTTCTTCCGCTTCATATTGGTCTAGACATCGAAGTGATATTCTATTCAGAGCCCTCCTGTAGAGTATTCCCTCATGGTAAGTGTAACTTCTTGAACTGACCCTTAAGGCATGTTTCTGCTTCCCATTAGCTCCTTCTGGATATTCCCTCTTCTCTAGGAATTTCAAAATTTCATAAAACCATGGCTTCTCCTTAGGTCCATTCTCAATCATTACCCGCTCACCTTGGTAGCAGGGGATTCTAGCTCTACACATTACTAGAGGTTTCATGGCTACATCTCTAGGATTGTCCCATATGGATGCCAAAGTTGCTAAAGTGTCTGCCATTTAATTCTCCTCCCTTGGCAGATGTGCAAAGGTACAATTGGAAATACTCAGGGTGAGCCTCTGAATCTACTCTAGATAAGGCTTCATTTTCTCATCCTCTACTTCCAAAATTTCTGAAGCTTGATTAATGATGAGCATCGAGTCTCCATACACTGTGAGGTTCCTGACTCCTGCTACAATAGCTGCTTCTATCCCCAAGACACATGCTTCATATTCAGCCATGTTATTAGTGACTTTGAAATCTAACTTCTTAGCTAAAGGGATACTTTATCCTTCAGGCGTGGTTAGAATCGCCCCCACTCCAGCTCCTTTGTGGTTCCTTGCTCTATCAAAGTACAGCTTCCATCCATCCGCCTCTATCAGATTAAGTGACTCATCTGAAAACTCATACTCCCATATTTCTTGCCCTTCTAATGGATTAAGAGCCAGAAACTCCCCTACTGCTCTCCCCTTGATAGTTTTCTTGGTCAAGTACTGTATGTCAAACTCAGTCAGTAATTCCAGCCACTTAGCAAGTTTCCCTATTAACACTGACGCTTCATACAGGTACCGTAGCGGGTTGCCACGGCTTGAACTAGATAAGACTGACAATAATGCCTCAACTTTCGTGTCATCCATCTTACTGCTAAGCAATTCTTCTGAACAATGTCATATTTCACTTCATAGGATAACAGCTCCCTACTAAGGTTGTAGATAGCATGTTCTATTCCATCTTTATTTTCTTGAGCAATCATTGCTCCCATAGCATCATCTTCCAAGGCCAAGTACAGTATTAATGGTCTCCCTACCCTGGGGGGTTGAAGGATAGGTGGATTCATTAAATACTGCTTGATCGTGTCAAATGCTTTCTGACATTGATCATCCCATTCACTCTTCTGACCCTTTCTGAGTAGCTTGAAAATGGGCTCACAGATCATAGTTAATTTGGAAATGAACCTGCTGATGTACTGAATCTTCCCCAGGAACCCTTTCACCTCTTTCTCAGTCTTCAGAATTGGCATCTCTTGAATGGCTTTTACTTTATCTGGATCCACCTCAACCCCTTTCTGACTCATAATGTGTCCTAAGAGCTTTTCAGAAGTTACCCCGAAGATACATTTCTTTGGGTTAAGCCTGAGGTTGTACTTTTCAACTTGTGCCAAGAACTAGTCTAAAGCTTCAAAATGATCTTCCTTAGTTATTGACTTGACCATCATGTCATCCATATAAACTTCGATCTCCTTGTGCATCATGTCATGAAATAAAGTTATGGCCATCCTTTGGTAGGTTGCCCCTGCGTTCTTGAGTCCAAAAGGCATGACCTTGTAGCAGTAAACACCCCACTCTGTGATGAAGGCTGTCTTGATCTTGTCAACGAATGCCATCATTATCTGGTTGTAGCCAGCGAAGCCATCCATAAAGGAATACATGGCGCTTGCAGCTGCACTATCAATCAAAACATCAATATGAGGTAGGGGAAATCATCCTTTGGTGATGCTTTATTCAGATCCCTATAGTCTACACACATTCTGACCCTTCCATCCTTCTTGAAGACTGGAACTATATTGGATAACCACTTTGGGTAGGTGACAACTTCCAAGAATCTAGCCTTAATATGCTTTTCAACCTCTTCTTTAATTAGCTTGGCCCATTCTGGTCTGAGTCTTCAAAGCTTCTGCTTGATTGGCTTGTTGGTGGGATCTATGGGGATATGATGTTCGGCGATCGTCCTGTCAATACCTGGCATGTCATCATAGGTCCATGCAAATACACCTTTTCTTTTAATTAATATTTTTAAAATTTTTCCCTCTCATTAGCAGTAATATCAAATACAAGAGTTATTTCCTTTGGTTGTTCTTTTGTTCCAATATTAATAGAATGTGTTTGCACAGAATTAATGTCAAAAATGCTTATGATATGATCTATGCAATGCACAGTGCCATCAGGTAAAACATCACACAAGTAAGCGAAATTGGTGTTCGTATCATTGACCTTAGAAATAAAAATAAAATCGTCCTCAAACAAATCGGACGTTATTACATCAGTTTCAGCAGTTTCATAAAATAAATCAACTAAAGAGCTCTCTATGAGCTCATCTAACTCAGAAATTACAGCAACATCCTTGGGGTCGATCAGCTCTTCTATCTTCATATCCTGGATCCCCTCAAGCAGCATCTTCTCCACAGCATGCACATCAAGCAAGTCTTTGAAGATCTCAAAACAAGGCACTTGATTCTTCCCAACATCCACATGTTCAGCCTTCCCTGGGTAAATATTACCACTCTCTAAAATAAAGAAATCTTCAAGAGTCTTGCCATTTTAGCTATCTTCTCTCCTTTATAACCCAAGCCCTCTTTAGTTGTTTGCATCTTGAAGTTAGGCAACTGTGTGATACCTTGTTGGTTCTTTCCCAACCCCAATGCAGGCAAGTAATCCATTTTCTTCATCATCTAATTAACCGTAGGGTTTCCTGGTTCATCGAAGATACCCATAATCTGGAAGCCCATAGGTGCAATAATCCCTTGGGGAGTAGCTTTTAGCACAATGACTGATGTGGTAGGTTCAGCCGAAATGGTCAGATCTTCATCCTGGTAAGGAATCTTGATCTTTTGATGAACCGTGGATGGTACCCCTCCTAAAGCATGGAACCATGGTCAACCAAGAAGGACAGCAAATGTCAATGTTTAGCACAGTGAACTCAACTTCTGAAACAATAGGACCAGTCTTAACCTTTGTAGTAAATGTGCCTTCAATAGTCCTTTTGGAGTCATCATAAGCCCGAATAACTAGATCGGATGGCTTTAAATCTTCTCTAACTATCCCCATCGTAGAAAGAAGCTTAGATGGGCAGACATTAATGGATGAACCATCATCAACCATGACATAAGAAGTTCTTTTTCCATTTACTTCAGCTGCAATAAACAAGGCTTTATTGCGATCCCTTCCTTCTAAAGGTAAGTCTTCATCAGAAAATGTTATCTCCCCTTTCTTCCTTTCTGTCATGAGCCTTATCACTTCATCCATAGTAGTGGTCTCAGGAATTGGTATCTAGGTCAAAGCCTTAACTAATGCCCGCCTATGAGACTCAGAGGAAACAAGCAAGTCCCATATGCTTGCATTAGTCTTGGTTTTCTTGAGCTGCTCGGTTACAATATCTGTCGAGGCGGCTTCCTCTATCATGCCTTTCTCAAGCTCTTTGTCAACTTCTTTTTGTTTACCCAAATTCTTCCTTTGAAAATCTCTCCCACTTCTATTAACTAAAGAGGGTTCAGAATCGACAATTTACATCACATTATCTATTTCAAGCTCGTCTTCATCTGAGCTGTACCAAGCATCAAACTTAAAGAAATCTTTTATCTTCCCATCTTTCTTGGTTTGGATCACATAGGAATCAACCTCATCCCTTGGGAATGGGATTTTCTTGTCAATCTCCTCATATAAGGTACAAATATCCTACGCAATACCAGTTGGCACATCTTCCTTGTCTAGGGACTTTTGCCAAGCATTGGCTCTGTCCCAATCCTTCACATGCTCACCCCAATTCTTAGGCCATTGTGTGTCTTTGTCATATACGTCAAACTCTGGACCCCAGGTTGGTTCAATCTTAGCAAGAGGAACTATAGGTGGTGGATGCTTTGGGTACATGACTTTAAAGTCGAACTTGCTTGAAGGCTGGCCCAAGAAATCCTCCACAAACTCCTGTTTCTGTTCAGGTACAACATGCACATCTTGGAAGGAATCCCACGCCATCTTGAGAGCTTCCTCTTCTTCAGCCAAATCATAATCAACAGAACCCCATACTTCATCCAAGTCTTCATTGGTAAAAGAGGCCTATACTTCATCTTCAATCACACCTGAGTCAATGCAGCCAATTCTATTTGGTGGAGGAACATTGTTGTAGATAGGCAATGGGTTATTTTTAGTGATTGGTTTCTTAGAATTGGGGTCCATAACTTTCCCTTCTTCTATGAGGTCTTGAATGGAGTGTTTAAGCTTAATGCAGTTGCCGGTTGAGTGGCCTTGCACCTGGTGGAAACGGTAAAAGGCGTTTGGGTTATATAATGGTGAGCTAGTGTTTGGCGGGTTTCTGGCTGGTTCAAGTTTTAACAAGCCTTCCCTTTTGAGTCATTCAAAGACTTTGGACAAGGGTTTGTTGAAATTGGAGAATCTATGGTTAGTTTTGACATCATTAACTTCCACAACCTTAGCAGATTTCGTATGAGCACGACTTGAGCTAGCCTTGGTAGTCTTCTTCTTCTCAGACTCAATCTCTTCAACCTGGAGCCTGTCATCATAGAGCTCTACAAAGGTCCTTGGATTCATCAGCTGAAGCTTTTTAACCCATGTAGAATGCACATTCCTAGCAATGATTCTGACCTGATCCCTCTTTGAAGGCTTGTTGGGCATCAAAGCAGCTTTGTTTCTCCACCTAATCAGGAACTCAGAAAAAGTCTCACCGTCTTTCTACTTAGTCATCTCTAAGTCCCTCAAGGAAACTTCTAAGGCAGCATTGTAGGAGAATTTACCCCTAAAAGCTTCATTAAGAGTCTTCCAGTCGAATTTAGTACTAGTTGGAAAGGCATGGTACCAGTCAGAAGCTACACCTTCCAAAGTCAAAGGGAACAGACCCAATTTCTACTCGGCATTAAGAGTGGTGGCTGACATAATTGTGATGTATTGCTTCAGATGCAGCTTAGGGTCTCCTGACCCATTGAACTTAGTCACATCAGGCATCCTGAACTTTGGAGGGAGCCCAGTTATGCCATAGAGATCCAAGTTATCAAAGTCGAAGTCCTGGTCCTTCCCCTTTACCATCTCCTGGAGCTTCTCCATCTTCTTAGTAAGAGCTTCAAGGGCCTCATTATCAGGATTTTTCTCAGTCTCATCATCACTACTAGTAGTTTCCCGTTCTTCATCCCTTTCTTTCAAGGCCTTCTTGATGGCACTATCCATCATGTCTTGCAAGGTTTTTAAAGCATCTTCACTCAATCCAGCCATAGTGCTTGAGGAGGTTGGAGCTTTTGGAGTGTGTCACGGAGTGTTTCGAATGAGGCATCCCGCTTTTCTTGCCCAAGAGGCACTAGGAGGATCTATATTGCTACAAAACAAAGGGTTAGCATGCTATGACATGTGTATGCAAGAATGCATTAATGCATTTGCATGAATGCAAGCAACACATTGGGACACAAGTAGCAAACGTTAGTCAAACACAAAAACTACCAAGTGGTAGACCTTCCAACCTTATTTCTGCCACATATGTATTCATTTGCCAAGTCAACATTCCTAGGAATTGGTTTAGGCCGTTGCATCAACAGGGGATACTATTGCCGACGTAGCATGCACGTTTGCACATAAAGGAAGCTCTCAACATACAAACCAAATAATAAGTCATTATTATGACCTTATCCCATGTCTTTGTCTTAACGAACTCCCTTAATGTTCCCCTTATTCCAGGGCTATTTTAGCGTCAGTCAGGTATAATTAGATTGACACACCAACATCCCTTTCTCAAAGGTAGTAATCAAAGTCATTCTTTCCAATTCTAAGGGACCCTATGCTGTAAGGTTGCACTGGTTAGGTACAATTTAACTAGTACTTCCTCCATAAGCGACAATTAGGCATTTAGTTAAAACAATAACACTAGACTCGGGCATTACAACGGCTTCATGGCATTATATAACAAAGCAATTATTTGGTAAGTCCTAAAGGAAGTTGCTAGGGTCATTACATGGCTTCAGTCAGGTTCTACTAAAAGAAGGTTCCCATAGAAGGTGAACTCCTATTAACCATCTCCCTCTTTCAAAAAAGGTTCTAGCGATGGTTATACATTCAACTCAGAATTTCCCATTAACTATCACTCATTAACCATAACAAAGATGGTAAGTGATAGTAGGACAATTCCATCCATAAGTGGTAGTTACTGGTTTTGCCACCTATGAAGAACTCTTGCAAATCATAGGTGACTTGACCAATGGTACCCGTGAGGTAGGGTGTTTTAATGCAAGAATGAATGCAAAGAAACTAGAGTTTAGCATAATAAAAAGAGTATTAGTAGAATCACTTGAATCATAAGTCCGTCTGTCAAAGGTCCCCAGTGGAGTCGCCAAACTATAGACAAGGAAGCTTTGCCTCAGAGCCTGAGCCATGACTAGCAACTGCGGCACTGTGTGTTCAACTGCAGGGCTGAAGTGGTAGTCGCCACCTGAACCAGCATCAGGAATATCTTACAAGGTGTACATCCCAATTCCTCTTAAGAATATGAAGGATGCATTGACCCCAGAGATGCAAGGATCGGACTTATCAATTCCCGGACGTGATTCTTTACCCAATACTCCTAGTATTATGCCAAACTTCATTCCTTCTAACAAAGCAATAAAACATATAACAATTTATAACTTGCCTTTTACATATAAACATGCAATAGTAAGTTTCTAATAACAAACAAGAGTTAATTTTAAAAATTCCCAACCATGATTAGGGTTAATTAACATGCAAAAGGTCATAACATAACAGATAACAACCAACATACCAACATAGCCTAGGATTTCTACCATTTTAGACCTAAAGTCATTACAAAATAACATTATTTAACCAATTTCATGCATAAACAAACCTACACAATTACCAAAGAAGGTTCAGAAGCTTACTTTGTCACTGCATTCTGTGTGAAAGCTACTGAATACTTATTTACAAACTTGCAGAACCACATATTTTGACAAAATAGGACCTTAGGAAGCTGAATAAGTGGCAACGTCAATTCAGAGACTGGCGTTTGGGCCCAAAGACACTTACCTATAGGCATTTGGGCCCAACGCCACTCTTGCTTATGGCGTTAGTGACCAGACAGAGAACAGAAGATGCGATTTGACAAAAAACAAGGTTTTCGGGTTTACCAAGCCCAAAAAATTCACATACAGAGATGAAAATACGTAAAATAACCATGAAAACATACAAAAATGCATGAAACATGGCAAAACAAACTAGATCTAGGTATGCCATACATAAAACACAATAAGGACACAAGCTTTACAAGTAAAACATCCAAAGACTTAACCTTTATGCATAAAACGTGCAAAAAATGCAAGCTTTCATACCAAATATGCAAAAAGACATAAACTTTATGATTAAAACGTTAAAATAATACTTTTTCATGCATGAACATATAAAGAAACAAACTTTAAACATCCAAACAATCAAAGATAACAACTTTTAATGCTAAAAGATGAAATAGCATGAAAACGGGCTTTTTAGTTCTGACATCACCTAACTGGCATTGGAGGCCCAACGCTAGTCTTCCTTGTGGTGTTCAGCCCAATGCCAGTCTCATGAGTGGCGTTGGGCCCAACTCCACTTGGAATTCCACTCTTCAGAGTGGCGTTGGGCCAAATTCCACTCTTCAGAGTGGCGTTAGGCCCTTTTATGCCTCCAAACGTCCAATTTTGCAAAAACTTAAAACTTAGAAAATGTGCGGAATGGTCTCAACTACCAACTAGTAAAATTTCAAGTCATTTGGACATCTGTAGAAAAAGTTATGATGAAAACAGCTTGAAAAATGCATCGTTTATGCTCAAAACTGGATTTTGGAGAAACACGTGCTATGCAAGCTTAGAAAACACTTAAAGCAAAGTTATATAATCTCTAAAAAGTAATGTCGACTCAATTTATTCTACTTAGAACATGAATGATCATTACTGGGCCTCTGAGCTACTTCTGTATTCCTGTGTCAAAAATTAGGTGTTAACACCTAACTAAAATGATCAACAAAGGAATGCTGCACAACACCCGGAAACCACCCCACCACCACCAATATGGCAACAACTCGCCAAAGCATTGCGGATTTGCATGTACAAATGCAAGAGGCAATGGCATAGCTACAAACTCCCATCACGCCAACTAATCGGAATGTTGACGAAATAGGAACACCTCGGGTAATTACTCCTGAGGTCGACAAAGAAGGAGAGAACATCGGTAAACGTAAGAAACTAATGAGACGAAGTCTTAGCAAGGACTTCAAAGAAGAGCCGGTGTCATCCAAAGCTCCTCGCCAAAGTATACCACAAGGAGATTCTGGAAATGGCAGAACAAAGCGAAGACAAAAGAACATTGCCTCAGATGAGGACAAGCTCCGACTCATATGACCAAGATGATCAAGGATCTAAATATGGAGGCCACCCAGTCACCTCAGCCTTTTGAGGCTAAGAATTCACCATTAACCCTAGAAATACTCGCCACACCTTTACCGAGAAACTTTAAAGTGCCTACTTTCGACTCCTTCTCTGACACAGGATGCCTAGAAACATACACTACAAAGTTTGTGAACTACATGAAACTCTACAATGCTTCTCACAAACTCCTCTACAAAATTTTTCCCGACTACCTTGGTTGGAACGGCTCAGAAATGATACAATAAATTACCGCCAGGATCAATCACCACCTAGAAAGACTTGTCAATGAAATTCATCCTCAGATTCTTCCCAAACATACCACTGAAAAGAAGTTCTGAGCAACTTTACCAATGCAAGTAGAAGGACAATAAGTCATTAAGAGACTACCTGGAGAGATTCAACAATGAAGTCACCAAGATAGACGACCTGAACATTGACACGGCGGTCCATGCCATGAGAAGTGGCACCACCATGGGACGACTGACAGACAAGATCTACTCAAAGCCACCAAAGACGTATCAAAATCTGATGCTAATGGCCCAAAAGTGTGTCAGTGTTGATGTCGAGAGACGTAATAGGAGGATAGAAAAGGAAGAAATAGATGTAAAGAAAAAGTAAAAGATAGAAGATAAACCACCAAAGATACAAGCCCAACATGCCCATACCACCAGACAAAGCTACCGTCCTTACAACACCTTCAGTAGACCCTATCGATACAACCAGGAAAGAAGGGAGAGTTTCACGCCTTTGAAACAGTCTAGAACAAACGTCCTAATGTGGATAAGAGATAGCCAAACTCCATACACTCCTCCCAGACTGATGATCCAGCGGTCAAGGAACACGAGTCACTTTTGCAAGTTCCATGAAGATTATGGGCACGATATAGAGGACTGCTTTGATTAAAAAAGGGAAATTGAGAGGTTAGTAGAAATGAGAGCTCTGAGGAAGTTCACTACCCAAGCTAAAGAAGCACCACCACCAAACCCACCAAATGAGTATCAGGCGATTGCTGACCCCAAAAGGGAAGGCTGTATTAGGGAAGGAACATGCCATCATAGGTGGAGAATCATGTTCAGCAGCCACAAAGAAGAGCTCAAGAGCAGAGGTCATGAGTATTAATGCTACCAAGCACGCCAGAAAGACATCGAACCACCCTGTCCTGGTAATCACCTTTGGTCCTGATGATAGAGCACATGTCCAAGCACCCCATACTGATGCTTTGGTGGTGGAAGCTATTATAGATAATTATGCCATCAGACATATACTGATAGACGAAGGAAGCTCCATCAACTTGATCACGTGGACAGTTTACAAGCAGATGAGAGGATCTCAGTTAAGCATAAAACATTGCCCCACACTAGTCTCAGGACTGAGTGGCGCCCCCATCCATCCCATGGGACTAGTCAAACTTACAATGGAATTTGGAAGAGACTAGCCACATAGCAAGGAGATTAAAGCTCTTTTCAATGTCATGGATATGCCTCTGGCTTACAACTTGATTCTTGGTCGGCCATATCTGTATGACTCAGGGGCAGTAACATCAATTTGATACTTGATAATGAAAGTTCTAATAAATGTAGGGCTGGTGGTGATGAAAGTAGATCAAGAAGCAACTAAGGCATGCTACTTAACGGCTACAACAGAGGCACTACCCATTGGAGAAATATTGGAGATTGAGTCGAAAGAACATATTGAACCTGTAGGGGAAACAAAAATAACAAGATTGGTAGAAGGGAAAGAAGTCAGAGTTTCAGCAAAGTTAGACGATTCAGAAGCACTCATCATCAGTAAGTTGAAACGGTACACAGAACTCTTTACAAGTAAAGCTTTAGAGATCACGAGAGTTGACCTGGCAATAGCATCTCATGCCTTAAAGGTAGATCCTAATGTCAAGCTGGTATCATAGAAGAATAAACCAATGTCAGGTGAGAAAGAGAAGGCGGCCGCATAAGAGGTAGACAAGCTGGAAAAAGTAGGTTTTATCAGAGAAGTAAGATACACTGAATGGTTATCTAATGTTGTTATGGTAAAGAAGTCAAGTGAAAAATATAGAATGTGTGTCGACTTCACTGATCTCAATAAAGCATGCCCAAAGGACAACTAGCCGTTGCCCAATATTGACAGACTTGTTGATTCTACCACCTGCCACGAGCTCACCAGCCTCATAGACATGGAGTCAGGGTATCATTAGATTCCCATGAAGAAAGAAGTTGAGGAAAAGACAAGCTTTATCACTCATAAGGGCACCTACTACTATAGAATGATGCCTTTTGGCCTGAAGAATGCAGGGGCAACTTACCAAAGACTTATGAATCTTATGTTCTAGGATCTCATTGGGGAAGTAGTAGAGGTGTATGTGGATTATGAAAAGTAAGAAGAGAGAGGACCACCCGTCAGACTTAGAAAAGGTGTTTCAAATCCTTAAAAGCTTTAATATGAAGATGAATCCAGATAAGTGTATCTTCGGAGTTACGACAGGAAAGTTCTTGGGCTGCATGGTGTTGTGTAAGGGAATTGAGGCAAACCTTGAAAAGGTTCAGGCAATTATCAACATGCAACCCCCCAAAACAATCAGAGAGGTCCAGATACTTAATGGAAGAATCATGGCATTGGGAAGATTCATTTCAAGCTCAGCCAGAAGGTGTTTACCCTTTTATCACAGCCTCAAGAACATCAAATAATTCAAATGGGGAGATGACTGCCAGCAAGCACTTGAAGACCTCAAAAGATTCCTAAACTAACCACCATTGATCAGCCTGCCCATCCCAGGCGATACCTTATTTTTATACATTGCGTTATGCAAAGAAGCAGTGGCATCGGTACTCATTAGAGAAGAAGGATCAGAGCAGATGCCAATTTTCTAAGTCAACAGGGCGTTAAGGGATGCAGAACTCCGATACCCAATAGTGGAAAAATTGGCAGTCGCACTAGTCACCACGGCTGAGAGATTGAAGTACTATTTTCAAAGGTACCCGGTGGTAGTAAGAACTGACCTCCCACTGAGGAAAGCAATGCAAAGGCCAGAGCTGTCAGGAAGACTAGTAAGATGGTCAATGCAGTTAGGTGACTATGGCATCAGATGTGAGGCAAGAAAGGTAATGAAAGCTCAAGCGTTGGTGGATTTCATTGTAGAAAGTGTCGGAGGGACAGAAGTTATGCCCTACGAAGCACAATCCTGGAAACTTTTTGTTAATGGAGCAAAGAATGAGCACGGCGTAGGAGTTGGCATAATTTTGAGAGGTCCAGATAGGGTCATCATCAAATATGGAGCAAGAGTCTGCTTCGAAGCCATAAATAATGTAGCTGAATATGAAGCGTTGGTAGCAGGACTAGCTTTCGCAGTAGAGGTCAAGGCGAAAGATCTCAAGATATTCAACGATACCCAGTTATTGGTAAACCAGATTATATGAGAATTCCAAGTCAAGGATGAGATATTAAGCAAGTATCTTGTCAGAGCCAAGAAATTGTTATCAGCAGTTGAGAAGAATGGGGGGCAATAAGCCATCCAACAAATTAAAAGAAGCGAGAACGAGGAGGTATATCTGATTTCCAAGTCCGCCTCAGTAGAAGGCCTGTTATACCATAGCATTGAGTTGAAGGAAAAGCTTCAATAGAAGAGCATAGATAGCCCCCATGTTTTCTTTATCCAAGGGAGAGACGATTGGATCAGCCCCATTATAGACTACCTAGAGCATGGAGTGGTCCTAGAAGATCCCTAAGAGGTCAGTTGATTGATCAAACAGGCAAGCAATTTTGCCCATTACAAGGGTGTGTTGTGCAGAACATAAGTGTTACATCCTTGGTGTTGGTTTGCAACCAGGACTGAAGGAAGGTAGATCTTAGAAGAGATCCATGAGGGAATTTGTAGAGCCTATCAAGGATACAAGACGATCAAGAGAAAGGCAGAATTGCAGGGCTATTTCTGGCCAACGATGAAAGAGGATGCTAAAGACTTAGTGAAAAGATGTGATAAATGTCAAAAGCATGCTGGCAAGATTCATATACCGGCAACCGAGAGGAGATCGATCAATAGTCCTTGGCCATTCTCAACTTGGGGCATGGACATACTTGGACCTTTTCTTAAAGCAGCAAGTCAGAAGAAATTCTTGTTAGTAGCAGTGGATCACTTCACCAAGTGGAATGAAGCAGAAGCAATGACAACCATAACAGCCACCAAAGCAGAGGATTTCTTTTTCAAGGAAGTCATAACAAGGTTCGGCCTCCCACATACACTCATCACAGACAACAGGAAATAGTTTGACTGTCAGAGATTCCATGATTTCTACGAGAGAATGGAGATAAAGCACAAGTTTGGATCTGTGTCGTACCCCCAGACTAATGGCATAATGGAAGTCACTAACCACAATCTCCTTAGTGGTTTGAAGAAAATGCTAGATCAAGCAAAAGGAAACTGGGCAGAAGAGCTTTATCCAGTACTTTGGGCCGAGAGGACCACACCAAAAAAGGCCACATGAGAAACACCATTTAGCCTGGCTTATGGAATGGAAGCAGTAGTGCCTGTTGAGTTGGGGTTCCCATCTTATAGAGTAGCCATCTATGACCCCAACTCTAATGATGAGCAAATCATGATTTGTAAAGAGATATTAGCAGAAAGGGGACAACAAGTTGCTGCAAGAGCTGAGGCATATAGAAGATAGTCTGCTAGATATCACGACATAAAAGTTAGGCCAAGAGAATTCAAAGAAGGAGAGCTAGTACTGAAAAATGCTAAAATCGGTAGAGGTAACGCTGGTGTCGGGAAACTCTAATGTAATTGGGAGGGGCCCTATTAGATTTCAAAAGTAATGGTAAATGGTGCTTACTGGCTGATAAACATGGACGGCACCCCACTACCAAGGGCTTGGAATATTCAGCATCTTAAAAGAATATTATTAGTAGAATGTATCTTCCTCAAAAGTGCCACATCAATAAAATTGTACTTTTCAACAAATATATCTATTCACTACTTAAGCATCTCTAACAGGAACCTTATCCGTCTCAAGGTAAGTGAGTCTGAAATGGACAATACCTTAGCCCCTAAAAGGCCCAAAACCTCTCTAACGGGAACCTTACCCGTCTCAAGGCAAGTGAGTCTGAAATGGACAATAACTTAGCCTCTAAGAGGCCCAAAACCTCTCTAATAAGAACCTTACCCGTCTCAAGGCAAGTGAGTCTGAAATGGACGATAACTTAGCTCCTAAGAGGCCCAAAACCTCTCTAAATGTAACCTTACCCTTCTCAAGGCAAGTGAGTCTGAAATGGACAATAACTTAGCCCCTAAGAGGTCCAAAACCTCTTTAAAGGGAACCTTACCCGTCTCAAGGCAAGTGAGCCTGAAATAGACCAACAATGCCTAAGGGATTTTTTTCCCAGTACAAAGTTAGTCGACACAAAATAGAAACGCGACAACACATTTCAGTTGAAACATGGTCAGTGCATCCTATAAAAATAGAGGGCAAAATAAAATGGCCGCTATTGATAATATAAAAGAAATAGTAGAAATATTGAAGAAATCGCAATAATATAAAAGAAATACTGAAGAAATCGCAATGTATTAATAGTATTTCTCTATCAAAATTACAATATAAGTTAGCTAAGAAAATAAACAGCTAACTAGAGAATAGACAAGTAAAGGCAAATTCCCACAATTAGTTACAAAAGGACAAAGTCGCCAAAATCCAAGACGGTCACCAAAATCCAAAACAGTTGTTAATTCCCAAGACAGCTGCTGACATCCAAAGTCCTGCCGGTATCCAAAGTCGTTAAAATCCAAGACAAAGCAGCTAAAATCCAGTACAAGGAAGTCACCCAAAAAAGTGAACACCATTGACATTGCCAAGGCAAAATAGGTTGATGTAACAATTGATAACTCTAATGCACCCAAAACGTCACATATTTTGAGAGTATCATAGCCAAGGTGATTCGAGAAGGTGCTATTAACGTGACAATTGATCAAGCCAAGAGTATTATAGCCAAGGCTATTCGAGATGGTGCTTTTGACGTGACAATTGACCACGCCAAAAAGTATTGTAGCCGAGGCGTCAACAATTGAAACGACCCGAATCTAACACCATATAATACGTATTAAAATACATAATGATAGTAATTAATCATAAATTAAAATCCAATTAAAATTTCCCTTCGAAAATAAATTTTTCTCTGAAATTAGGGTTACAACGATCATTGTGAATAGTGCAACGATCGTTGTGAAAAGTGCAACGATCGTTGTGGATGAACAGTGATCGTTGTAAAATACACGAAAATCGTCCAAAATTCTAGTAAGGTACACGAGCTCGTGGGAAAATAGCAACGAGCTCGTTGCAAATTAGCAACGATCGTTGTGAAAATGACAACGATCGTTGTAAGCCAAAAATCACCAATCCGAAATTTTTGAACAGAAAACACAATTTAAAAACAGTATTTCTGGCTTTCCTCTGTAAAGCCGTACTTAAACCAACTCAAAATCACTTCATATATAGATGAAACTCTTCAAACTTAAAAACACGATAAAGTTTATAAACAAAGAACATTGAAAACTTCATAAACATATAATTATCCAAAATCATCTTTATTTATCATATTTACTCAAAATCTTTTACACATATATATAACTCATCAAATAGTTTATTACACATATGATATTTAACAACTTAAAAACCAAATGCATACATATATAAATGCATAACCAATGCTCGTTATCCACTGGCCACATGAACTCCTACTGAAATGCACGTAAACTTCTATCTTGCACCTGAAAAATATGCCAAGAGGTGAGCTGGCAACTCAATAAGCATTTAATCAACTAATCTAGCACATATTAAGCCAAAACCACTCAAAACACATAAACATCACATACTTTACACATATACGCATACTATCCAAACCAATTCTCATTTAAGGCATTTCACAA
>CANYLF014623060.1:0-11106 GCA_948193215.1 Bocquillonia castaneifolia
CTGGTGTGATGACGAATGGGATTTTCCCGAAAAGGAATCTACCTGTTTGTTAATCACTAGGTGATCCCGAAGCAATTCGGGTGGCGACTCCATATTTTTCATAAAATCTAAAAATCCATTTAGTGGGTATGTCACCATTGCGCTATTGGACACCAACCGACGGGCAGGCGGTATGACCAAATAACGCGTCCCGGGTGCTCTGTCCACAAGTAATAATTATATCTTTTAAATTATGTATATAATTAATAATTACATAATATTTTTATAAATAAAAGTCGATTGGATATATATACTTAATTGTATTAATAAGTATCTTATAATATAATATTAATCATATTTACATTAATTTTAATTAAAATTAATTCTAATTGTAAATATAATTATAATTATAACTATAATTATTAATTTTTTGGTTAAGTATAATTTTATGTTTATATAATAAATATATTTTGATATAAGACACAACAGAAATCATCAACAACACAAATGGAAGGCAGATTGAAGGAACTCCAAAGTTAAATGTGCTCAGCCCAGATCACTCCCAAGATGGGTGGCCTACTGAGAAGTTGGGTGATTTGGTAAAATAAAGAGGTTTAAAGAGATGATTAATATGGTTTGAAGAGTATTAAAGGTGATTAAATAAATTAATTTATTAAAATTAATTTTTTAATTTTTTTAAATAATTTAAATTAATTTTTTTTAAAATCTGTAAAAATATTTACAACGGACGCAAATCAGTCGCAAATTCCGTTGCAAATTTGCGACGGACTCAAGAAATCCGTCGCAAAAAATTTGCGTCAAGGTTTTTACAGACGGGTGTCCGTCGTAAAATCCGTTGCAAATCATATTTTGCCACAAAAAATACCAAATTTGCGATGGATCCGTCTGTCACAAATTTCTGTTTTTCTTGTAGTGTGGGTTGAGTTAATTAGTTATCCATTGTTCCCCCTCCTCCGCCTCAAGGAGATAATTTCGAAGGAGGAAGGAAGGAAGGAGGGAGGGAACGACCTAGATGATTGTAGACACCTAATTTTTGGATGCAGGTAAGTGGAAGCGGTTCGGGAGCCCAGTGAAGAATTTGGTTTATTTTTAGACCAATTGATTATCCAATTTCTTGTAGAAATGAGCTAAAGAATACAAAAATTATTTCTAAATGTGCTTAAATGTTTTTTTAATATATTTATGGCATAATTTAGGGTCCGAACAAATGTTTAAATATTTGTCTGAACCCCAAATACATCCTAAATAAGCCAGAAAACAATTTTAAAGCCCAAGCCCAATAGGCCCAGGATTGAACATCCGGCCGAATGATCAATGGTCTGGCCGGATGTTCATTGCTGTCAAACACAATAATTATGGGAGCGTCTGTCAAAAGCCGAGGATAACATTTAATAATTTTATCAGACCTGCCATTAAAAAAGGAGATTCCCTCTGTCGAAGGAGAGAACCCTAATTTTTGAGAATATATAATGAAACTTATAACACAAAGAAGGGGGGTTATTCATTCAGCAAGACAGAAAAAAAAACTCGTTCTCTTTGGAGGCAAAAAATGTAGGAATTTTCAGAAAACTTGGACGATAATTTTCAAAATCATTTCTTTAGATTTCAATCCTTCAACAGCTCATCTACTACCCGAAGTGGTAATCTATCTCATTTCTGAGGGCAACCAACCATCCACGAGCCATCCATACATCCAGAATAAGCATATTTTCTTATTTACGTTATTTACTTTATATTTTGTGATTTTCATATCTTTCTCATACTAATTTGGTTTGATATTCCGATTACATATATGTGTTCTAGGTGAAACCATGAGCGTTTTGGACGTCTCGCATTAAAATTTTGAGATACTACATCCTACTCCAAAATATTACAGTGTCTTTTTTCTTAAGTTTTTTTTATTGTTGTTTTAACTTATTTTGAACGTCTAAAACAGTTCCTTAGGGGTCTGTGTACCCTATCAATAGCTTGTACATTAAAAATACATCAGAACATGTAATATTTTAAAGAAAACAAGTTGGAGAAGATGACTTACAGGTTCGGCCGGATGTTCAAACGTCCGGCCACATGTTCATGAAGGTCCGGCCGCACGTTCAGCTCCCACCGAATGTCCTGACCCCTCATGAAGATTCGTTGGTCAAATTTTGATCATCCGACTGGATGTTCAAAGGTCCGGCTGGATGTTCAATGTTCCGGCCGCATGTTCACGATGCTTCAGTCCGAAAATGAGATCAGGATCTTAGTCCAAATTGTAAAGGGCATATCTCGGCCATCCGAACTCCAAATCGAGAAATTGTTGAGCCTAAAATGAAGTTCAGGAAGTCTACTTTAATTGTTATGTTTAAGATTTGTCTAATTCCATCAAATTTAAGTCCAAAATGCCCTTGACATTTCAGTGCTACATTTGAGACAGCTTTTCGGGACATTTCATTATGTAATTCTTGCTAGGTTGACATAGATAGGACATTTATAGGCTCTTTAGAATTATGTCAATCATTTGTATGTATTATATTCAAAAGCCATGTAATAAACAGGTCAAGAACCGGCTCAGAGAACTATGGTGGATTGATTGGCTGAAGCGTCGAGATCGACCGAAGAATCCTCTCTTGGGTGATTCGGTCGATTGGTAAGGTTTCTCAAACTTGTTTAAGTTGAATTTTAATCACCTAGATCTACTTGTAAATAATTAAACTAGACATTTAATTAATCAACCCGGTAAAAAGTATAATAAAAATGATAAAAATTCATTTTCCCCTTTCCTTTCTTTAAGGGTGTATGTATATTACTGCCATTCCAATATTTCGGGTAAAATATAAATAGACTAATGTGCAAATATAAACCCCAAAATAAAAAATAAATTAGAAACTAACTGTGGATATTTTGCATGTAAATATATAAGGAAATAATCCACTTGGTAATTTTACTATTAAAACGAACAAAACTCACCAAAATACAGCCAATTGCACTCAATCAATCAGGGTTAATTATAGTGGACTTAATGCAGATCTAAAATCTGTTAGAAACAATATTAGGTGCGCCCATGCATTACATCCTATTTTATGGGTGATTTTATCGCTTTATATTGTTTGTCTATGATAGGAAACAATGACTTCATTAGTTAATTAAATGGAAAATTGCCTTAGTATGGATGACTCATTCCGAACCCAGAAATCATCTGGTGGTGATGATGAATGGGATTTTCCAAAGGAATCTACCTGTTTGTTAATCACTGGGTGATCCCGAAGCAATTTGGGTGGCGACTCCACATTTTTCATAAAAAAATCTAAAAAATCCATTTAGTGGGTATGTCACCATTGCTATTGGACACCAACCGACGGGTAGGGGTATAACCAAACAACGCGTCCCGGGCGCTCTGTCCATAGTGGTGACTCCACTGGGGAAGTTTTTATAAATAAAAATGAATGAAGAATCTGAGCAATTTTCCATCTTTTTAATTAATTTGGTCATTGTTTTCTTTTGCATTGCATGTAGATCTACATTTTTAGGAGTCCTTATTAAACCCCGGTACCATCTATAATGCTACCCAACGATTTCACTCATTTCTTGGGCTGTATTATCAGTGGACCACTCACTATGATTGAGCATCCTACTCGGCTTACCATCTTAGCAATGGTTAATGAGTCGCGGTTAATGGGAAACTCATACTGGATCTCCTACCATCCTAGCAATGGTTAATTGGAGTCCGACTCTGTTGGAGCCTTCTTAGCCAAACCAAAGAGTCAAAAACCCAGTATGTAATGGCCAATAGAAGTTTCCATTAGGTTGTACCCATTAATTCTACTTGTTGTAATGCTGCCATGAGTGTTTATGATCATCAAGCCTAAAAGTCTATGCTGAAACTCTGCCAGCCTAAAAGCGAGAGTGGGGGTAAAAGAATAACAGACTAGATTATCATAAATGCTATTATTTGCTAGGACAGTTAGAGAGAGCATATATATACGACGGTACTATCATCCATGTTAATGATATAAAGTACCCTAGCCTACCTAGGAAATGGACTTTTGACCAACGGAATACATGTGTGGGAGAAATAAGGTTGGAAGGCCTGCCAGTTGGCAGTTTTTGTTACTTGTATAGCTAACAGTTTTCTTGTTTCCTTGTCATGCATACATGCATATGCATCTCATGCATATTTCTGACCTTTCTGTTATGCAGTCAATATTGAGTCCCAATCTACTTGGAGAAGGGTAAGAAGCCGGTCTGGAGCAGGTCAACCAATTGATATGGAGGCAATGTTGAACACCATCAAGGACATGATTAGGGAGGAAGTCTAGAATGCTGTTAATGCTAGAATGCCTGAAAACCCACCTCTAGAGGGGGAAGACGAGACTGAGGGGAATGATGCCATTTCCACTCTCTCCAGAAAGATGGAGGAATTGTAAGAACTTGTCAGGGAAAGAAAGTCTGACACGGAGTTTGACCTAGACAATATGGGGGTCAAAGGTATGAAGAAGCTACCTCCTAAATTCACTATGCCTGACATGCATAAATTTAGCGGAGTCGAGGATCCTAAGCTCCACTTCAAGCAATATGGGTCTATCATGGCTGCCACACCACTTGATAATGAACAAAAGGTGGGGGTATTCCCGCTATCTTTGACTAGGGTGGCCTAGGACTGGTATCACAAACTGCCATCCACTGTCCAGTCCAACTGGAAGGAACTTTGTGAAGCATTCCTGGGGCAATATGCCTACAACATCAAGCTAGAGGTTTCCCTGAGAGACATGGAGATGACCAAACAGAGGCACAATGAGCCATTTACAGACTTCCTGACCGGATGGAGAAATAAAACAGCCCTGTTCAAGGACAAACCTTCCGAAAAGGACCAAGTCAGAATAGTGGTCCGGAATGTACTCCCCAACATGGTAGAGACTCTGCAGATAATGAACCCCAAAACTTTTAGCAGCTTGTACGATGACGGACTGCAATATGAGGAAATTACATCAGGAAGGAAAAGGACTCAGAAGGGGAAGGCCACCTATAGTCACCTGAACAAGTCAGAAGGTGAAACTGTAGATGTCAATAATCTTTCTGGTAGTCGAACATTCTCCAACCTTGAACAACCACTTTCTGAGGTATTTGAATGCTTGGAGAAATAAGGATTGCTTAAACCTCAACCTACTAAGAAGCCTGTTAACATAAGTTCTCACAACTATATCAACGGGGCTTATTGCACATTCCACTAGGTAGATGGCCACTGTACTGACAAATGCACGAAGCTTAAACACTAGATCCAAGACTTAATCGACGACGGCAAGGTCACAAACCTCGAGATGAAGCAAGCCAGTACTTAGAGCGGTGATGGTTGAAATTCCAGTTCTTGGCTCAACTTGCTGAACATCTATTGTGCTTTTCTAATAATGATGTTGTTTCTATTACCTAGTCAATGATAGAATATCTATTTTCTTCTGTTTAATTATCATCTCTTTCATGGCATGAATGCACTACATCAATCATCTATAATCTTGTTTGACAATAATCCATATCATAATGGTTCATTTAACATTGCTACAAAGCCTGGAAATACTTGTTATGTCCACCAATTGCTGTTATTGGAAAAACAGAGTAGAAACGTCATGTTCTACCCTGAAACGGTCATGATCAGTAATGGCATCACAAGCACAAGTCAAGCAGAGCACCACTAAAGAATTGTCGGTCCTGGAGATCACCTCAAAACACCTCAAAACATCTAAAAAAATGCTTCTGGACATGCTCCCTCACAAGCTGAAGCAAAATGTCAAAATCTCCTATGACTCAAAAAAAAAAAAAAAAACAAAAAAATTGGGAGAGCCTGATGAGCTGAAAACCCATTCATGGGCGGTTCATGCAAAAGTTAAGGCAAGCCTGCTAAGGTGAAAACCTCGCAAAGAGGCGCCTTAGGCAAAAAGACAAGGCAAAAAAACAAAGAAATGAAAAAAATAAAAAAATATGATGATAAAAAAAATGAAAATGAGGAAGCAGAGAGATGCAAAACAAAGCGTACCTAAGCGATTATCGAGCAGAACAGAAAAACAGAAGCAACTAAAGGTTTTCCAACAAATGTGTGATCAACCAAGACTTGAGAATGAATTTTTAAGTCACAATGTCAAGCCTTAAAAGATTAGCAGATCAAGAATTCCATTGATTTGGACAGCTTGTCCTTTGGCAGCAATAACCTTGAAATGTGTTGAAGTGCCAACAAATAGCAGCTTACGTGAAGAATCAACATAATGCCAAAACTGATCAAGCTTGTACGAGAGGAGAAAATAAGTGGAGAATGAGAACCCGATTGAAGGATAATCACAAAACCTGAAGAACACAATCCATGATGACAACGGCATCAGGACCAGCATGTAAAGTACACGCCTGTAGTAGTGTTAAATGAACTAGAATTGATTATTTAATGTCATTGAATTCATACTAGGAAAAGAAATGCTAAGTGAACAAGATGAAACAGATATGAGACTAGCAACAACTCATTGTTCGAAAGGCCGTGTCAGTTGAACATTCTTCAAAGATGCACCTGCTACATTGACCAGTTCTTAACCGACACCGGGGGCAAAACAGTTGTGGGCCCAATTCAGAATTGACAAGCAGCCAAGGAATACTAATTGTGGGCCCAATTCAGAATTGACAAGCAGCCAAGGAATACTAAGTTTCCACCATGAACATAATTGTCATCATCAACAACAATAATTCCCTTCGCTGGTCAATGAAGATGATGTTCCTCTTCACAACCTCCCTACAAGTTCCTTTAGCTATGTCAATTGGATCCGTCTTGCTCGATACTCCTTAGATAGTGGACCCTGAGATCAACTGAACTAAACTCTGACAATGCCCCACATAAGCCTGCAACCAATACTGCCTGTACCTCATCGAAGTTAGCTGGGGGCATGATCAAGAATAGCTTTTCTCGATAGTCATATCTGTAAAAAGAGAAAAAGAAGAAAATGAATGAAAAGGCCTGATGAGTTATAAAATCCCTTCGGGGGCAATTCATGCAAAAGTTAAGGCATCAATAAAATAAATAAATGAATAAATAAAAGCCCGATGAGTTGAAAACCCATTCGTGGGCTGCTTATGCAAAAGTTAGGGTAGCCTGCTAAGGTGAAAACCTCGCAAAGAGGCGCTCTAGGTAAAAGTTAAGGCATGAACAAAATAAAATGAGATATGGTTACTAGGAAAAGTGGGGGACTCCCTTGTAAGTATACACCACAGAGAATTTAGCCAGCCAGGACTCCAACAAGAATAGTCAAGATTTGATCCACACGTCCTCCAAAAGCAGCTTGAATATCATTATACTGGCCAGGTGCAAATTGATGAAGCTTCACCGGGGCATAAGAAAGAAAACCATGAGTCCGGCTAGAATCAGAAGCTACAACACCTCCCAAGAATGTTAGCAAGCTATGCAGGCAGGGGGCAAATCTCATCTTTCTCAGACAATGATATCGAATACCCTGATGATTAAGACCAAGCCATGACAGAACTCGTTCCTCAGTGAATGGATATGCTAAGGCTGCACTGTCTTACACTTGAGAGGTCATTTTTGGATGAGCAGAAGCACGAGATGAAATCTGGGTAAACAAGAGCCAAATCTTCGTTTCTTTCAGAAGAGCAAGAATTCTGGGCAGGACCTCTAATCCTAATAAAATAAGGAGTATGAGGAACAAGCATCAATCCGTACCTTCTCTATCATTGAAATGGTGGGGCAATCCATTGTTCAAACATCTTGAGGTGACAGCAACAGAATGCAGTCTACTACGGCTTCAGAACATGCAGATGAAGACACTTATCATCGAAAATGAGAAATACAAACATTTGACATAACAATTTCTTTTTGCATCATGTAGGCATTCATTCAATTGACATCCAGCATGACATATGCATTTACAGGGAAGAACACCCCATTCATGCATGCACAAATAGGAAAGATGACTAATATTACACATCCTGTAAAGACATGATGCATACATCATGCATACATCCATAACATGCATACATTGTACAGGCAGCTAGGAAAATCATGAAGATTCAATCAAAGGAACGAGAGCACTTTTACCTGAGAAACAACCTCGGGATAACTAGAGTCTACTTCGGCGCGACATGATGAACAACTCCAACTCAATGAAACAGAAGTTGCAAATGTACTTCACTAGAGTACAGGAATACCAATACAAGACTAGCAAGATAAGATTAATGGAAACCATGCTGGGGGCAATCTTGGACTAAACACTGTGCCAACCAAGTTGCATCATCCTTGCAGATTGGGGGTGCTCCATCATAGAAACCATGGGCACAAGCAAACACAGATTAATTAGTTAGGAGCTGACATGAACTTCCAGGATAAGTAAATAGAACAAGGCAATAGAAAGCCTGGGGGCAAGAAGAATCCCACTCACATACGGGCCAACATATCCCTAGATGGAGCAAAGCAAAGCATGTAAAACTTGGGGGCAAGACGAGACCTTCAAATGACAACATCAGGCGAGTGACGTCAACAACGACTCGCTAGGCGAATGATGAACCTTGGAAAGAAAATAGCCTGTCAGACCAACACTGCCGGGAAATCATAATCTTCTTGCAATTAAGAAGGATGTCAAGAGCAAATCTCATGGGCAGATCACCTTCAAAATCAGAATTAAACCTAAAAGATGACAAACCGGCTTCATAGAGCCAGAATCCAGGGACAAGAAGCCACCTTCAATCTCAGCTAACATCAAATTGTCCTCATTCTCAGCAAACACAAAGCATAGTTAGCAGCTAGCCATCTTTAGAAAGCCCTGGTGATAGCAAATCACCCACTACTCAAAAAACACAGTCGACAGCAGGTCATACCAGGTGATAGCAAGTCACCCTCTATCCAGAACTTCCAATGATGGCAAATCACCCACTACTTAAAAAGCACAGTTGGCAGTAGGTCATCACCAATAATCCCAGGTGATAGCAAGTCGCCCTCTATCCAGAACTTCCAGTGATAGCAAATCACTTTGAACTCTAGAATAAAGATGGTAGCGAGCCACTTTCAGAAACTTCAAGCGATAATGAGTCACCTCCAGATGCCTCTTAGGATGCTAGTGTCCTAAGCTTTCATTTAGCGGAACCCAAGTGTCCTAGATCTTTTTGTCTAGTGGAACCTAAGTGTCCTAGGCTTTATCTCTGGAACCCAAGTGTCCAAGATCTCTCGTCTAGTGGAACCTAAGTGTCCTAGGCCCTATCTCTAGAGCCTAAGTGTTTTAGATCTCTCGTCTAGCGAAACCTAAGTGTCCTAGGCCCTATTTCTAGGACCCAAGTGTTCTAGATCTCTCGTGTAGCGGAACTTAAGTGTCCTAGGCCCTATCTCTAGAACCCAAGTGTTCTAGATCTCTTTTCTAGCGGAACCTAAGTGCCTTAGGCCCTATCTCTAGAACCTAAGTGTTCTAGATCTCCTGTCTAGCGGAACCTACGTGTCCTAGGCCCTATTTTTAGAACCCAAGTGTTCTAGATCTCTCGTCTAGCGGAACCTAAGTGTCCTAGGCTCTATCTCTAGAACCCAAGCGTTCTAGATCTTTCATCTAGCGGAACCCAAGTGTCCTAGATCTCCCGTCTAGTGGAACCTAAGTGTCCTAGACTCTATCTCTAGAACCCAAGCATTCTAGATCTTTCATCTAGCGGAACCCAAGTGTCCTAGATCTCTTTGTCTAGTGAAACCAAAGTGTCCTAGACTCTATCTCTAGAACCCAAGTGTTCTAGATCTCTCATCTAGCGGAACCTAAGTGTCCTAGGCTCTTATCTAGGACCTCTAAGTGTTCTAGTTTTCTCATCTAATGGAACCTAAGTGTCCTAGACTCTATCCCACTTATCGGAGATGACTATCTAGGGAGACGAGCTACCTACCGACTAACGGCAACGACTATCGAATCCCGAACCAAAACACGAACTGTATCCTTTTGACAGGTTTATTTATGTTTCTTTGCTTTGACGTTCGTTTATTCATGTTTTTGTAACATTGCTAAACTCCGACAAAGCGGGGGAAAACTGTAGACACCTAATTTTTGGATGTAGGTAAGTGGAAGCGGTCCGGGAGCCCAGTGATGAATTTGGTTTATTTTTAGACCAATTGATTATCCAATTTCTTGTAGAAATGAGCTGAAGAATACAAAAATTATTTCTAAATGCACTTAAAATGTTTTTTTAATATATTTATGGCATAATTTAGGGTCCGAACAAATGTTTAAATATTTGTCCAAACCCCAAATACGGCCTAAATAAGCCAGAAAATCATTTTAAAGCCCAAGCCCAATAGGCCAAGGATTGAACATCCGGCCGGATGTTCATTGCTGTCAAACACAATAATTATGGGAGCGTCTGCCAAAAGCCATAGATAACATTTAATAATTTTATAAGACATGCCATTAAAAAAGGAGATTCCCTCTATCGAAGATGAGAACTATGGTGGATCGACTGGCTGAAGCGTCGAGATCGACCGATGAATCCTCTCTCGGGTGATTCGGTCGATCAGTAAGGTTTCTCAAACTTGTTTAAGTTCAATTTTAATCACCTAGATCTACTTGTAAATAATTAAACCAGACATTTAATTAATCAACCCGGTAAAAAGTATAATAAAAATGGTAGAAATTCATTTTCCCCTTTCCTTTCTTTAAGGGTGTATGTATATTACTGCCATTCCAATATTTCGGGTAAAATATAAATAGACTAATGTGCAAATATTAACCCCAAAATAAAAAATAAATTAGAAACTAACTGTGGATGTTTTGCATGTAAATAAATAAGGAAATAATCCACTTGGTAATTTTACTATTAAAACGAGTAGAAACTGACCAAAATACAGCCAACTGCACTCAATCAATCAGGGTTAATTATAGTGGACTTAATACAGATCTAAAATCTATTAGAAACAATATTAGGTGCGCCCATGCATTGTATCCTATTTTTTAAGGTGATTTTATCGCTTTATATTGTTTGTCTATGATAGGAAACAATGACCTCATTACTTAATTAAATGGAAAATTGCCTTAGTATGGATGACTCATTCCGAACCTAGAAATCATCTGGTGGTGATGACAAATGGGATTTTCCAAAGGAATCTACCTGTTTGTTAATCACTAG
>CANYLF014623653.1:0-10771 GCA_948193215.1 Bocquillonia castaneifolia
ATTTGTTGTGTGATAAATATAAATAGGTGAATTTAATTATTATGGTATATTAAGTGGGTAATTAATTAATTAATTAAATTTGTGTATATTAAATGAAAAATTACTGTGTGTGCTTATTTGCTATATTTTTGATAGATTGATTTGGTATTAGTAAATGGATAATTTAATTAGTTGAATTTTGAATTGTGGATTGATGTGGAATTGGTTGACTTGTAAATTGTGAATTGGATATGGAATTTTTATGTTCTTTAATTAATATGTTTTTGGTGAAATGAATTGATATTTAGGAAGATGATTTTCTTTGGATGGTGAATTGATGTGATATTGATTGAATTGAGCTGACGAATTGATTGTGATGTGTTGTGAAGTGAATTTGTGATTGTGTTGTGCCTTACATAAATGTGAAATTTATGAGAAAGGTGGCTTTGTGCGATAAAGCGTGTGATAGTGAAGCTGAGCCTGAGGATAGCTTTACTGAAAGAAAATGAGTGATGTGGGAAAGATGAGCCTGGGGATAGTTACCCACGATTATTGTGAAATAGTGAGACTGAGCTGAGCAGGATAGTCTCACTAGGTGGCCACCATGAGAAATGAAATGAAATTTGAAAATTGAAATGACATGTGAGGATTGGAAAGGAAATTGTGAGGATGTGTTACCTTTCTCATAAATGGATCATTTATGTGTGGTGATTAATGATGTGATTGATAATGTGTTATTGTTGAATTTTGAATTTGTGAGAATTTGAAAGAATTGAGATGATTGTGTATTGGATGAGATTTTGATTGATTGAAAATAGGAATTTGTGAAGTGATTGTGATTTTTAAATGATAGAAATGTGCTTGAATTATAGATATTGTGTGATAATGATATTGTGAGGTGGTCATGGAAATCATTATTGTTAATATGCCAATATGTGTATTATTGCACTTAATTATATTGATGATGGTGTGATAGTTATAAGATGATATGATTGTGAAAGATATTGTTGTTAAGCTACCAATTATGATGCGTTATTAATAATGTACCTGATTTTGATGATGATAATGTGATGGTTATACTGTAATATGACTAATAAGAGTGTCACGCTTGATATGCTGCGTTACAAATTTATTTGCTATACTGAGTGTATTTATATGTTCTGATAAATTAATATAAATTGGCATATTATGCCAGTAAACAAGGAAGTCTTAGAAAACGACTTCAAATATTGAGTTTTATATATACATATACATATATATGTGTGTGTGTGCGCGTGCTTACTTTTCTCACTGAGCATCAAGCTCATTATTTTCATCAATAATCCAGTGTTGCAGAAAAATCAAATAAACTTTAACTTCAAAGTTTGTTATACAAATTTACTTCAATTAGATTGAATTACGTTATCAATCGATGCATTTACAATGCAATCGATTTATATTTACAATATTTATTCAAATATAGCGAACTCGGTTGCAAGGACGATGCAAACCGAGTAATTTATTCAATCGGTGAAAAGAAGATGCACACTAATCGGATTAACAATTTAATTGACTTTATTCATTCATTGCAAGAAAGATGCGAATGAATATATTAAAGTTTTAATAAATTTTATAATTAATTTAAAGTTTATATACTTTAGGAGTTCAAAATTTTCGATGCAAGAAGGATGCAATCTAAAGATGAATTTATTTCAGTTCTTTTTATTTCACCTATAGTCTCTAACCTATTATATATCTAATGTAAAATCTACCGAAATTTCGGCAGAGTCTCCCATATATATAGAGATATCTCCCCAAAATATGGGGCCGTTCCTACAAAAAAAATACACTTCTATACTTTCTCACAATGTTGGGCCTACCAAAAATTACACAGACTCAATCATCACAAATCTCACAAACCTAATCTAGCAGCGCATGCATATTAACCAACCTAAATCCAACAACACATGCATATTAAACAACCTAAATCTAACAGCACATGCATATTATCCAACCTAAATTTCACAACATATGCATATTAACCAACCTAAATCTAACAGAACATACATATTCAAGTACCTAAAGCCACTCAAACATGCATATAATATTAATAATAATAAATATTGTGTATAAATAATTAAAATAACTTAGAGAACTTACTTGATTAAATGCACGGAACTCTACAGTTAACGATATCCAATATCCTAAAAAATGTCAGTAACTTAACATTAATTTATGAAAAGAAATTATATTTTCATCAAAAATTAACAAAATTTATAAATAATGAAAAAAAACTTACTTGCACCTCAAGCTAGTAAATAATACTAGAAGCTTTAATCGCCAAAACGCGATACCAAATATATCAACAACCTATTCACAAATTTTTAAAAATTAATTCAAAGTTCTTTATTAAATTAATATGTATAGACATATATCTTATATCTATTAGAATAAGCCAAAGTACTAAAATATATTTTACTTCAATTTTATTCTTAAATTCATCATCTTGAACTATACATTACCTAAATTAATTAATACATATTATTTTAATTACTTTAACCTATTTTCAATTATATACGTACTTTAATCAAAAATAAAATTTAACCTATTTAAATTTATAATTTAATTCTATTTTTATTTATTTTTTAACCTATTCATTTTATTTATTTATTTTATTTTCCACTTTATTATTATTCACATATTCTAAAGAAACTCAAACTAGTACATAATTTTAACCCTAGTTTTCATATTAATTTTTTAAACTATTTTCATCAAATAGAAATAAACACAAACAAATAAACTAGACCCTAAACCTAAATAAAATTAACCTAAATTCAACAATTAAATTAACTTAAAAGTCAACAAAATTAATTCAAAGAAAATCAATTATAAATAAAATAACCTAAAATTACCAACATTAATTGAACCTAAAATGTACATAAATTCAATAATTAATTATAACCTAACAATAAATTAAAACAACAACATAATTACCCTAAACAAAAACTAACAAAAACGTTCAATCAAAAACTAACCAACAATTTTCTTAAAAAAACAAAATATTTTAGATGGAAAATAACAAATATTTCATTTTTAAAAAAAAACAAATATTATTTTTTTTAAAGACAGAATATAAATTTAAAAAAAAATTTTCTTATATAGAATGCATAAACAAATTAACATCAAAATTTACGTTAATTTTCTTAGAAAAACAAAATTATTTAATTAATTACATAACAAAATTAACATCAAAATTAACTTAAATTTACCTCAATATTCAATAAAATAATTAACCTAACATTAAATCTAATTCAACTAAAATTAATTTCTCCTAAAGAAATTTTAATTAATTAACCTAATCAAATATCAATCTACCATAAACAATTAACATTAATCCTATACAATTAACAAATATATATTTATAATTAATTATTTTAAGAAAAAAGGAAGAAAAAATACCTGATTTGCTGCTGCTGTTACAGTCGATGAAGGGGCTGAGGTCGGAGGAGATGACATCACCGTTAGTTACTAATACTATCGTTGCCGGAGGAGATGAAGGCGGAGGTGGTGTTGGTGGCTCTTCTAGTGGCAGCGGCTGAAAAAGGGGATGGTAGTGTTGGTGGTTGTGGTGGTCAGTGGTCGCTTTGGTGCTTCAGGTGGTTGCTGGTGGGAGGGGGCTGCTGTGTTGAGAGAAAAGAGAGAAAGAAAGGAGAAGGAGAAAGAGGGGGCCTGCTAGGGTTTCTGTCTTTTTTATATATACTCGTTGATCTGCGACAGACCAAGCCGACGTAGATATTACACATATCCGTCGCAGATTTCAGTTCAAAATTATATATATCCTGCCTAAATTTCTGCGATAGAAGACCAAGACCGACGCAGATTCTACGACGATCACCCGTCGTAGATTTGTTTCACCGGTCGCAAATTTTTGATGTAAAAGGGAAAGACAATTGGAGCCAAGGTCTCGGCAAAATTAAGGACCAACTCTGCGACGGCTTACTTATGTTCGTCGCAAAGATTAAAATTATACACATCTCATCCCAAATTTGTGTCCAAACGGTCGCAGATTAATGTCGTGGTCCGTCGCAGATTTAACTTTTTATTGTAGTGATAAAACCCTTCTTAAATTAATAAATATTTATTTATCAACAAATTAATAAATTATATATCTATCAATAAATAAAAAAATTCTATAAAATAATTTTTTTAGTTTAAATAGTACTACTTTACAAAATCTTATTATATTTCTATTAACTTTTAATTTACATGAGTTTATACACTTGGTTTTACTTTAAAGTTGAGAAAGAAGATCTTTATTAACAAATTTAACTTTTATTAATCCATATTGGGTAAACTGATACTACTCATATGGGTAAAGGTGAAAGGTCTTGAGTTCAAGACCCACCATTACTAAATTATTGAAAGAAAAAGCAAATTTAACTTACGTATTGTGTCTTTTTTTATATCTTTTTGAGTTTGAAATTGTGTGAAACCAAAATTTTCAATAAGTATTACCTTTTTTAAAAAAAGAGATAATTAAATTGCAACTTTTAGTATAGTTACCTTATAACGACTTCATTCCAGTTGCCAGCTTAGTTCGTTTTTGGAACTCTTTTCCTTATAGTTAATAAGGAAACAACTTCAAACATCACCAGCTCTTACAATGTAATAGACTATATCTACAAGGTTTACGAAGAAATTCACCGTAGTATATTCAACTTGCCACACGTCAAATGCAACATCAACAAGATCAACGATACATTTTGAAAAAAAAAAGAAAAAGAAAATCAACGTTACATCAATAAGCTTTGACGATATTACCAATGGGAGGGTGTTACTCTCAAGAGAGATTCCGAGTTCGAGCCCCATTCTCATTGGGAGAGGATTGCTCCAATTGAGACTTCTCTTGACCGAAAATTAGCTTGGGCAACCGTAAAACGGGACCTGAGATACTTCGGTGGTTCACCACCTATTAAAAAAAAGTTTTGACGATGTTAATTATGTCAACATACTTAATTATGTTAATAGAGAAATTTATAGACAATTATTTTTTATAATAAAAATAATATATAGTTAAAATTGAAAAAAAATCACATACATCTGTTTTTTTTTAAAAAAAATCCTATAGAATAGTAAAAATGCTAGATAGAAATATCATAAATATTAAACAAACGATTTGTTAAAATTTATTAAGCTTGATAAAAAAAACTTTAGAATATACATGAAATTATTGTACATAATTTAAAAAAATTAAATAGCATAAAATATTTATTTTATTTAATAATTAAGCATAAATTGTTTATTTTATTTAATAATTTATTTAAGAGGATATTAATTTAAAATTATAGTCCGTGTTGTAATTATTATGTAGATGAATAATGAATATTTTAATTGGAAATTGTTATCTAAATGCAAATTAATTTAATTAGGTTACGTTTTAAAATCTCAATTAGAGAATTGTTTATAAATTTAAAATTTTATCTTATTTTCAAAAGTTTAGCATTGATAAAGATTATTTTGCAAAATCATATTGCATGCTTATTTTTCTTTAAAGATATTTTGATTTAACAATATTTATACAAGTACTCGAGTAGTATAAACTATATCTATCACATCATGTTATATTATAAATGAAATCACATCACATCATATATATTATATATAATTAAAATTTGGTGAAACAAAAGTTGTGATAAATGTAATTACTCTTTTTATATATTCTTTTTTTTCTTTTGGGACGAACTCTCTTTTTTCTTGTTGTTGATTTGCTTTTTTGTTTTAATTAAATAAGTAGTATCTAAGCTTTTTCAAATGTTTGATTTTTTTTATTCAAATATATGCATGGCTGATTTTTGACAAAATAAAATGCACACAATAAACACTTTCAATGTGGCTTATTTTAATACAGAATCGAGTGTTTGACAAAGCATTTGGAAAACTTAAGTTTTCAACGTTTGTACGTACATATGTACGAAGGATGTTTGATTATTTTTCCTCTTTTTTTTGACAGTCAGTCTTAAAATATTATCACTTATTCGTACAAATTTTAATTTAGAATTTTTAAAATGTTGCTTAATTTATTAATATATTTTAGTTCATATATTTTTATTAATAGTTTTTAAATATTGAAACAAAGCTTTAAATTTTTTTGGAAGATATAAAACCATTAGTGACAGTAATAACATTTTATGATTAAATGGTGAATATTAGTCTGCACTGTGTTTGAGAAATGCATATGTACTTGATAGTATCATTTTGCTTTACAAAAGGAGCAGTAATAAATCAATTGAGGAATTAATTAAATTTTATGTGGATATTCTGTTATTGATTCGTTGTTAACTTGTTACATAGCATGTAAAAGATGTGTATTTGATATAGTATCAGAATACTTGATCTGTAATCTGAATTCCTCAGCGTATTCTTTACCTGTGGTATTTTATGAACAAAACATAAGTAAAAACCCGTTTTTTCTTTTTTGAGAATGGAGATTCCACTGAGGTTTCAAGTCGATTAATAATATTTAATGAAACTACAATTTTTTTGCGTAATTACATTTTACCCCATGTATTTTACCCTATTATATTGAATGTTCCATTACGTTTGAAAAATACTTTTTTTTGCCCCTTATATTTTATTTTAATTATACTAATTGCCCCTTTCTTCACAATTTTAATCATTTTTAATCATTTTTTATCAAATTAAAAGCAATAACTCATAGTTAACAATAAAATATGATACTATAATGATCAAAACATCCAAATTAGTGTCTAAATATATTTTATTACAAATAAAAATGCTAATGAATGTATTTATCATTAGAGTTTACAAGTATCTATATTTATACTAAAAAATATATTTAGACATCAATTTGCATTATTTTATTATTATAATACCATATTTTGATGTTATTTATAATTTTTTAATTTTATCTTAGTAAAAAATGATTAAAATTTTATAGAAAGGGGCATTTAGTATAATTAAAATAAAATATATGGGGAAAAAATGTATTTTTCAAACCTGAGGGGACATTTAGTGTATTAGAGTAAAACATAGAGGGAAAAATGTAATTACCTTTTTTTTATAGGTATTGCCTATAGTGGTATCGTTGACTCTTTGAACTCAGTCTAATCCACTACGAGGGAGCCGGCCGGCGTCTAGCTATTTTCCATTTGAGCCCCTTACCCTTTCCCAGTGAATGCGAAGCTTGAACTCGATACCTCTCCTTGAAACTATATAGAAGGATTTTGCCAATTATACCAACCTCCGGTTATGAAACTATATTTTTAAAGTTTTCTGGGGATTATTTTTGAAAGTTTTAGTAGATGTAATTTACTTTTCTATTCTTTTACTTCTTTATTTAATTATGTTTTGTTTCTATTTTGTATTTTAATCTACACACTTTATGATATGCTATATTCCTCGATTTTAACCTTACACGTATAAAATTTTATCTTTTTGCCTATTAAATATCGAATTCAATACACTTGTATTAATTTTTATATCAATTTAATTTATTAAGATTTTATTAGGTTGAATTACATGAAGTTTCAAACTACCATTTTTATATTAATTATAATTTTTTTTATATACTTTGAATTTAATTTTCAGGATAAAAAATATTAAACTTTAAATGACTAATATATTAATGGGTAAAAATTAAGATTTTACATGCATGTTGATTGGAGTTTAACAAAGCAATAGGTCAAGTCAAAAAAATCTAGGTGAAATGATGTATCAGCGTGTTTTGCTCCTTAGGACTCTAAATTTCCTATGTTTAAAAAATTCCACATTTATATGTACGTAAAATTATATGCATTTTGGACAAAGCAAGCACACCGCAAGGCCTATAGTTGACATGGTAAATGGGTTTAACAAAATTTGACCACAATCAATTTAGTAAAACCAAATACTAGTCAAATATAGAGAAAAAATACCTGTGTTGAGACAAAATTTTCAAATGTTTTACTATATATAACTCTTTCGTTTAAAGTCCATTAAAAAGAATTATGAATACTAATATTGGTACTTTTGTTGCACCAAGAAATATAAATAAGCTTTGATTTTTAAGTCATTTCCAAGTGCGAGGTTTTAATTTTGAATTATATCACAAACATAGAGGGTGTGTTTGGTATAAATATATCCTATAAAATTTATAAAATTTGTTAGCAATTTTAAATTTTTTGTGTTTGATTTAAATTAAAATTATAATTTTTAAATTTTTCATAAAAATATTGCTTTACGCCTATAGGTCGAGAGTTCGATCCTTAGGACTGTATGGGGAGAATGTGGTTCCAAATAAAATTTACTCGACCGGAATTAGTTGGGGCTCCAAATGAGGTTTCGGATACCGTGACAACAATAATTATCAAAAAAAAAATTCATGGAAATATTGGTTATAACTATATTAATTCCCTCTAAATTTGATGGAATTTACAAGTGAACACTAAATAATAAGAGGTAAACCTGTTATTATGATAAAAATACTCTCTAATTTCATATTTTTAGTTTTCTATACCAGGCGTAAGAATTCATTTTTAAATTAATAAATTCTAAATGAAATTTATTTGCAAATGAATTCTATTATTTGGTGGGCATTGAATCAAATAAAATCTTATTAATGTCCCACATTTTCATCAAATTTAGTTCTACTCTAACATTTAAATCGTTTTACTTTGGTTCGATATATATATTTGTAGTTTGTTTCAAATCTATCCGGTATAATGTACAAGTTAACATGATATATTTTCAATGATGTTACATATTCAATATGGTGTCAAGCAACACTATTAAATGTTTGACATATTAGTAAAGAATATATGATTGGATAGATTTAAAAAAATAAAATATATGATTAGATATATTTAAAACAAATCACAAATATGACCAACTAGACTGAAATGATTTAAAGATTATGACAGAATTAAAATTTGATGAAAATATGAGGACACCGAAGATTATTATCCTTATTTCTATGTCACAAACAAATACTTATAAGACATGGTATTTATATATTTAATTAACATTTCTTTTTGTTTATTAACCCTCTGTGGTAAAGGTAGAACACAGTTTTTCTAAAAAAAAAAAAATGGCATATGTCGGTGAGATATTTCTGTAATGTCTCAGCAAAACACATGAATGTTGATTGCGTGTAGTTAGGGTATTGCTGATTCTGGTGCAGCTATGTATATGTGTTGTGCCAAATTTTATGATTCTTCTTCTTTTCAAGGATTTTCTTCTCACTGAGTGACGTGTGTGCTTAAGTGTCCAAACAAGGGATTGATAAAGACACATGCTGATGTATAGATATTAAGTTATGCAATGTGTCATTCAATTTGTGGGATTGGTTTCATATCACACTTGTCCTCCATTTCCAATGCTAGATTATACTGGTTGTAGTCCCATATAATTGATTTGGATTATTAATGTTTGACGATGTTCCCATTGCATTATAGGGAATAATAAATACATTTTAATCCACAAATTTGATAGATAATCCCTCTAAAATCATAAAGTTTGAACTTAAATTTAATTTTGAAAATTAATTATAGCCCATCTTTTCCATCCAAAAAAAAAAAAAGAATAGCACATATCTCTAACATTTATGTGAATTAGATAGACCCAAACAATAGCTATTAATGTTCTAAATTGGAAAGTTAAAAACAAGAGTATTTATATAATTTAATGAAAAGTGAATGAATTCTTATAAAAAAAAAGTGAATGAATTATAGATTGATAATTTTTTTTTGATAAGAATTATAGATTGATAATTAATATTTAATGTATATTGAAAACTAAACAAATTTAATTTGAAAAATAAAATACTCTTATCAAAAGGTCCCGATTTAAAATGTTAAATATCATTCAAATCCAAAAAATCTACCAATAATGAGATTTCTTATTTTTTTAAACTAAATCTCACCCCTTAAATTAGAGCTCAAGCATATAAATCGTTTAATTAGCCATCACTTGCTAATTTTTTTTTATTGTAAAAATTTGTCCCACTGCAGTAATACTAGATTGCATTGCCATACTATTCTCTAAAGTTTAGTTCTGGTTCTCGTAAAATAAAAGGTAAAATCGATCGTCTTGATTTGATTCTAGTTTAGAATCAAAAATTTTAATTTTATCATATGTTTGGAACTGAAATAGAATTGTCAGTTCTGAAATTAAAATCACAATTAAAGTAGTCGTTTTAAAAATTGAATCCGGTTTTGATTTAGTTCGGAACCGTAAGCATGCCTACATGCACCATGAAAAATTGCACAATGCATAAGATAATTTTTTAGCCAGTGTGCATGTCTAGCTAAACATTCAATTACATAAATTTTCTAAAAGATAAAAATATGAAAATGGAAAAGCTCTTCTGTTTTCTTTCACTAATTTCATAGGCCGTTATGCAAATTTTAATTTATAATAATTTAACCACGCGAGCGAAAAGGTTGACACTCTTGTTAAAAGAGAAAGAAAAGCTCGGCATTCATCTCATAATATATAGTTCGTCAAATAAGAGTTGTGAACGCTTTGTCAAAAAAGTAAAAACCTAAAAACTCAGCACTCATTTTTGTATAATTCAAAAGTGAGAATGACTTGCCTACATCGAATCATTATTCTAAACCATCAAATGGGTGATAGGTATGCTTTTAGTTTTTGAAGCTTCAACAATTGAATAAGGATAAAAATAAGTACACGTCTAATCATCATCGAGTGTAATCATCAAAATTAAAATCGATAAATAAAAGCTTTAAAAAGGATACAATAGTTAAAAATGACTCCATTAATATCTTCACATTCATATTTTATTAACATAAGAATG